>SNQJ01S0082804.1:15345-41861 GCA_010110895.2 Picea sitchensis
TTCACCGGGGTACTGAACAGGCTCGCTGGCAGTGAAGCAATGTCTGAGAGATCTGTAAGGCTATTATACATAAATATCAATTTACTCTGGTAATCAACACTTTCTGAAAACCTGATCATTTCCCCAAATTCTGATGGTACTTCCCTTTTTCTTAAAATTATATAATATCATTCTTTTTTATGCAAGCTGAAGATCACAAGAAATGTTGAATATCCTAGGACCATTACGACTGTCTTAAAGCGTTCCCCAAACTTAGTAGTGAGAGAGGGAAAATTGCGAAAGTGACTTCAACCATGTTTGGTAAGAGTATCTGAGTTCGAAAAAATTTCTGGGGTACCAAGCGAAAATTTTCTCCCCCCTTCTATCTTTTTCCTTGAATGTTTTCTGTTTACTTTAGCCTATGAATCCATTTACCCAATTTTGGCACCTGGTCTACTGTTCTTCCCGCCTCACAGGGAAGCGGGATCCCTAGTTGGAGCCTATGTTGGAGCCGCCCTTGTTTTTCACCCTGCGCAATTTTCAATTTTGATATTTGAAATCTAAAGTTGCTTTTCTTCCCCTTTCGGAATCTTAAAACTCTGTAAATCTTGTCGCCTAAGCAGAAATGATTTTCCCGCTTTTAAAACAAAACCATTCGCAAGAACATTTGCTCTTTTTTGTTTTATTTCGCGGTCTCGCCAGTCAGACACTTTATTTCTTGATTTCCCAAGTCCCGAGTCGCGAAAATGCGAACTCGTTTTTAAATTTCACCCAAGGCATTAACCATGGTAAAACCTTTAACCATGATTAAAAGTCGTCGGGGTTTCGCGCCTCGGAATCCGTCAGACTTTAGTTTTTGTTCTAGCAGCCCCGATAGTCGAGAACACGATGGTTTTGTGATAACCTTGATCAAACACTAAGGGTTAAAAACTAACCATGGTTAATTTTAGTTCTCGGCACTTCATCACTCGGCATTTTCTTTCTTAAAGTTAAGGTGTCCAAAACTCCGATTCGCGAAGTTGTGACATAATTATAGCGAGATTAATTAATCGCCTAATCTAAGATTTCCTTCTCTTAATTCGATCCTTAATTATCGCCGCATCGCGATATCGCGACTCGGTTTATCATTCTCCTAAAAGTTTGTCTTCGAATTCCCAAGTCACGATATGGCGATTAAGTTAATCAGGTCATTAAGGATCTGCCACATCATGATTATTGTTAATTAATTCTAAAATCAGAACTCGCAGTCTCGCGAGTTTTAAAGTCAAAACGTTAAAGGAAAATTTACGAGGTGGCGAAAGGCGAGGAAATCTTTAAAGATTTGAAATTTTAGAAAAATGAAATTAAGCGAGGTACGTCCCGTGCATCGAGGTTGGCACACTTCACGAGGGATTTACTTGCTCTCCATGACCCGATTACCTGTGAAAACCACCGAACATTGATGGCATTAATGTAAGATTTAGGTTAGATCTGCGAACAAATAAGATCAGATTCATACAATAAATTTGGTTTTATTAACGATTTGACAGATTTATTTTAAAGGTATAGGATTTTCAAATAAATACGGAAGTTTCGTTCTGTTTTGAACATTTCTCATAAGCGTACAAAGCTCACCTTTCTTCGAGGGAACTCATTTCCGCATGTATACACAGGTCTACTGCAGAAGAGCAAAAAAGCAAGCTTCAGCTATGGCGCCAAGGAGAGCAGCTAAAGGAAGTGTCGAGGTTGCAGCACAGGGTACAGACAACGTCTCAGATACTTCTCCTCGGACTGGCGGCTCAGTAGACACCTGGTTGACTATCTCAGATATTCTGAAATCCGAGTTGGTAAACTACCCGAACTCAGATGATGATGACATTGATATTGCAAGGGACGACCTGAACACTAAAAACAAGATAGTTGTTCATTCAGGGATGCACCTGGTTGCAACCAGACCTCGGTTTCTCCCATACTACGACATGATCCGATGGGCATTGGATCATGTCGACTTACCCACCAGAACCATCACAGATGACCGACGAAACATGGTCGGAACTTTCCAGCAAGAGCATATCCAGTCTATGTATAAGCTGCCAACGACTTCTTAATATATATATGGCAGTGAATTCCTGCAGGAATTCAAAAAGAAGGAATGTGAAGAATATGATAAAACCATGGGTGGTCTGATAAAAGACTGGGTTTCGCATCTCGCAACATTTAGAGTAAATGATAAGGGTGTGTATTCAATTTCTTCGCTGGATCCACCATTCATATATGTGGCAATGATGGCATGTTGACTTTTCGACAGTGAGGATACCGCACATTTTTACATCCGGTGGGTACCTCTCATCTTTCGGGTAGTAGAAGGTAGCTCATTCAATTGGGAGAAGATGCTCTCTGATAGTTTGTTTGACAAGGCCACAGAGTACCGAGAGAAAAAAGCAGCCGGGAGGGCATCCGGATTCTTCATGTCCACATATATCATGGACGCAATTTGCTCCATGACGCCTTTCCCTTTAATGAATTGGGCTTGGAGTCCAGCCAAATAAAAAATTGTGCATGAGTACCACGATAAGTTGTGGGAAAATAATGCAAATAAGTTTATTTATGAGATTTTCAACAGGGTGATGGTTCCCCTGCACGTCACCATTTTTGGTCTTTTACCACCCCGCATCTCAGATAGCATTATTGCGAACCTGAGCAGTATCGCGGACTGGTACATAGAGGAAGAATTTTCCTATTTTAGAGTTTTCGGAGCTTCCGTTCCTCCTCTGGCGCTCCCACAATTTATCCCCGAAAAACTAGCATGTCGTGAGATTGCTCGACAAACAGTGATCGGTGGCGTAAGCAAAGAACTGAAAGCATCAGGGAAGAAGGTATGGTTGTTTTTCCCTGTTCGGTTAAATTCCTATTCCTTATTAGATTTTGGACATGCTAAGGCTGAGGCTGCAACCTTAGAAGGCTTAAATTTGGCCTATATTGAGTATAAGAAGCATGATCCACAGAGGATCGTAAGCACCCATTTGGGAAATTGTGGATTAAAGAGGTTCGAACACGAATGCTCACCCTCAGATGATGTTTTCCGAGGGGCCAGATCCTATCCGGAAGTACAATTCCGAATCAGATCTCTAGCGCCCGAAGACAGGGATTCTGTTTTAAAATTTCAGGAGAATAGGAAAACATGCCTCCCCGTTGTGCTGGGAGGTTTGGGACTTTCCAAGGATAAAGAAAAGGAGGCCGAAAGTTCTGAGGGACAAACTTCTAATCTCGAAAGACGTCAGGAAGGGGAGCAGGAGAAGAATCCCGAGGAGGAGAAAAGTCCCGAGCAGGAGAAGAATCCTGAACAGGGGGAGGATCCCGAAACAGAAAAGGGGAACACTGACCCACCCAAGGAACATGGTCCAGAGGTGGAAGTAAAAAACACCGACCCGCCCGAAACCCAAAATCCAGAGACAGGGACGGAGACGAAGACCCCCGATCCTCCAAAAAAGCAGGACTCACTCACCGCACCAGGGAAGGCGGCGAAGCAGATCGGACAACCCATCACCTCTGTCACACCCTTGCAGTCAGCACAGGGAGGCGTTAATGAGGGATGGATTTTTGGTGAAGAACTAAGACCTATAAGGGCATAGGAACTCCCCCCTAATGATTTCTTTTTTGACAGAAAAAGAAAAGTTGTAGTTAAGCAGGAATTTCATCAAGAGGGAGAGTCCACTGTTAAAAGGTTCAAAGTGATGACCGATGGGATGAACAAAAGGAAAGATGAATTTGCCACAGAGATTGCAGGGACGTTGGGAGCATACGCGACGGCAAATCAATTCTCGGTCGCGGCGTTAAAAAGTCAGCTCAAAGCAAAGAATCGGCTGATCAAGACTCTTGAAGCCCGAATAGATTCGGCTGTGGAAGATGCTCAGAGTCAAGCGAGTGGAGCTATAGAGCTGGCCCAATTGGTCGATAAGAAAGAAATAGAGGTCTTCAAGACCAAGCTGGAACAGGCAAATTCAGTGATCCGAGATGGTCGGGTGCAGTCCGACCAGCAGAGGGATACGATCACACAATTACAGGCTCAGTTAGCGGTCGCAGGAAGCAAGGTAATTGACATCGAAATTGTTAAATCCCGAGCAATCGACATTCAGAGCAGGGTATCTTCTAATCAACAGAGTCTACTAAACAAGATAGGGGAGTTTTGAAAGGATTGCTTGTTAATGAATCAGATTTCTGAGAATCTGATTGTCAATGAAAGAAACGCAGAAGCTGCTCGGGTCGTCTTCTAGGAAGCAGTAATAGCTACCAACAACAGGTTTTCAGCAGGGACCCTCGGGCTCTCCATTGCCGAACATAATAGAGGTAATATTTTGTTAAAGAATTGGGAGCATGATATTACTTTAAGCAAGGAGCAGACCCAAAAAGTGACGAATTCACTAGAGGAAACCTGCAAAGTCATAAAAGGTGAGCTATTAGGGATAGAGAGTGGAGGAGAAACAAAGTTAATAAGGCAAATGAATATGGAGCAGATCTCCCTCGACATAAAGGAGAAAAACGAGAGAAATTTGGTGGAAATCTCTAAGATGGACAGGGCAGGCATGGCTCAAATTGATGAGCATCTAATTCAACCCAGCACACAACTCGACACCCTTAATATTGTTGATGCATATATGGAAAATAGACTTCCACAATTAGCTCGGGAGTGCTACTTTGCAGAAGCCATTTGTCAAGCAGATCCATCACATCTTGTGTCCCAATTCGTAGACAAATGTAGGATATGCACTAAGTCTATGAAAAGACAAGCACCTGGCACTTCTTGAAAATGGAGTAGAAGAGATGGAGCAATTTCGCTCCTAACAGCTGCCAAACGGAACCGCCACAGCTTGTATCCAGTTTAACGGACAGATGTATCATATGCACCGAGTCACGAAAAGGAAGCACCTGGCACTTTTTGTAAATAGAATAGGAGAAGGAAAATTTGTATAAATAGAACACCAGAAGAAGAACCAAAGGCTGGAATTTTTTTGAGATCAAATTGTAATAGAGTTTTTTGCATTAAGGAAGTTAATACAAGCAAAAATTGGAGATTCCTAATTCCGTCACGACTGTGTTGCAAGTTTGTTTCGTTATGTTATTCGTTTATTTTCATTTTGCTCTACATAATTGATGTGTATCACTATAATTTAGTACGACCACTACTATAGTGAAAGGGATTATATCTTTCTGTAATTGTCTTTTGTTTTTCCTCTGCATCAGCTTTAGCTGGTGTAAGACCGATTTGCATTTACAGAATCATGTATTTATTTACACTATATCAATTATGTCTGTGTTAGTTTCTCCGTTTATGTATGTGTGAGTTTCCTATTGACAGAAACCTTACCTTGTCTTCAGCTAAACGTTTTTCTCTCATCCCTCATCTTTTTATTAAAAATAACACAGTTACGGGAAAGGGCCTTCAATTGGCGTTTTTATTTTATTCTTCATGCAAAGGTTTCTTTTCACCTTGACCGAATTTGAACAGCATTGAAATCTCTCGTTAAATCATTTCATACTTGTATTGTTCCTCAATGACTGTCCCCGCAACATTTCAGCCAAATATTCAACCCAGGTTGGCTAATCAAATACACATCGCTTTAAATCTTTTTGACACAATTCTTAAAACTGCAACAACCCGAGAGGAATTGGAACGTTCATGGGAAACCATCGAACAAGATATTACTAACCAGGAACAGTTGGAAGCTAGACAGCTAGAACATAGAAACCTTCATTAGTTTCCTATACAGAAGGTGATTTATCTTCGTATACACCTTTTACATACCTTTGGATGCCTTGACTCTGTACTCCAAGCCTTAGTACAGACTCAGGAACAACAGGGATGATTGGATCTTTCATCTGCAATAGTCGAGGCGTCGGGGAGGAAGTAGACAGGCTGCTAAAGGAAATGAAATTCTTTGTGAGTTTCACATGGCACTATGATCCATGCGGGATTATTTCCGAGATGAGGACAAAAAACAAGAATATCCCGTATGTTCACATATCTAGGCTTGAAGTAGAAAAGTTTTCCAACCAGATGGAATGGGAACCAAATACTTTGGTTGAGACAGAACAACAGAACCTCCCGGTCACTGTATCACAGATAACCACCCCACAGGCTCCAAAGGAGAAAAGGCCTAGGTAGGATCTATCACCTCCTGTCACTGAAGTATCACTAGAAGAATTTTGCTTGCATACCAAGAGGCCAAAAACCAGTCCGGCTCCTGACCCGGCAGGAGAAAAGGAAATTCCATCCACTACAATGATAGAGGTTGATCGATCACTCCTCAGTACAAGAAGCAAGTAGATCATAACCACAAAATTACCAAATAAGCCTATAGATACTCCACCAATCAACAAGCCAGGCAAGACAGGACCGAAGCGGAGTATCTTCAAGAAATATGATTTGATCAAGAAAAAGAATCAAACTTTAACTAGCAGCACATATGCCCAGTTCTGGAAGTAGATGTCGACTGCACAACACAGGCTATTATCAATATTCGACATGGAGAAGGGTAGAATGCACATGGCATTTCTCCAAGCACAGGTGACAGACCCAAAGGTAATCATTGATTACAAAAGGGCAACTTTTGAATTCCAGACTAAGGACATGCACCCAGCCGATCAAATGGATCTGCACAGGCAAACTGGAGAAATGGTTTTCTCCACGCTGGAACATGCTTCCACTACTGCCTCCAGGTTACAAGTGTCTCTGAACAATGTCTAGACACAGTTGAAGTTGGAGAAAATATCATCCTTTGCCAAGGATAATAGGATCAAGACGTTGGAGGAACTGGTCCTCAAGATCGGGTATGATCCCTCGAATGTGAAAGAAGTCGAGGAGATGATCAAGAAGAAAAATGCCAACATAGCGTATTTGAGGAAACAATTGAAGTTGCCACCAACAATAGACTCATAGGAAAAGGAAATAGCAGAGACAGAAGGAGAAAAAGATGAAATGCTTAAGTTGATCATGGAGCAGAATGCACAATTGAAGGAAATGGAAGATGAAATGGAGAATCTGGTGAAAGAGAAAGAACAGTGAAAACCCATGGAAGTATTCCATTGAGTGCAGTTCCACTCTCAGGAGTGAGCACAACATCACTAGCATAAGTTCCATCGGCGAATCCACTGATGTCTCTAGAAAAGATGGTTGAATTGGCTAAATCTATGGAAGAGATGAATTTGCAGGAGACAGAGATTAGTAGGCTCAAAAAGGAGACTGGGAACCTTCATGAACTCAAATATTCTTACCAAACCAGCTACTCCAAGGAAAAACAAGTGTCAGACCAACTCAAACAAGAGCTACAACAACTCTGGATGCAAACAGTGGCAGGAAAAACACTGGTCGAAGTCAAAGAAAGTGTCTGGAAAGACATTACCAAGTCTATGAACGAAATATGGCCAATGATACAGATTATGTTTGAGAAAAATGAATTGGTGCAGAGAAGTAAACAATCCATTGAGAAGATTAGATCAGAACTGGGAGAGATTCCCACACAGGCTAATGAAATCATCAAATTCTTGAATTCTAAAACCAGAGAGGAGTTGGAAGAGCTGAGAATTGAGGATAGAACAGAGACCATCCTTGATGTTAAGAGAGTCTTGACCAAGAGAGGATTGATGCTATAGTTGGAAGAAAAGGTTCAGGCTATGGACCTCAGGGTACAAAGGTTTTTCAGCAAGATCGAGGCTCTATAGAAGAAAGGTCTTCCTGGTTTGAAGGTGATAAATGACAAATTGATGACACTTCCATATTACAAAAAGAGACTAACCGACGTGGCTAAGGATAGTTCAAAATTTCCAGGAATTCAAGGCAGTATCACTGGCAAGGCATTCCTAGATGCATTACAGTTGGACATCATCATACAACATGAGATCCGGTATATCTTCATCACCAAGCCTACTTTTTCCAAGTACACAGAGATGGATGAAGTCTACTAAAGTTTACTCAAAGTCAGCATTCCCAGTCATCTTCGATGGGAAGAGCTTTGTGACCTGATCGAGTAGTCGATGAGCTGTCCCATCCCAGTCAGCTATCCAGTCAGACGAGGTCATGAAAAGGCCTCACCAATAGTTCATCTAGAAAATAGCATGAAGTTGCGACACATCATCAAACAATTTCCTATATTTTTGTAATTTGTTAAGTTAGTTAAGCTAAAAATAGATTTACCACGTCCTGATATTTAATGACAGGATCGTTTGTAATTTTGGGTTATAAATACTTCACTTTTCGAAGTATTGAGGATTGATCTTTACGCCCTGAGGGCTACCAGACTGTAATTTTTTTCAAGAGATCTTCCATTAATATAAAGAGGCATCGTCACAGGATTCTTGTGTGTACTCAATGGTGATGTTTTCCTTTTTAAATTAAATGTTATTCTAGCTTAGTTATCATACTGTTTTCTAAATCTAATCTTTGAAAGTAATGAGCGTTGCAGGATTTATCTTCGTATACCCTATTTCTAACTTTAAAGATTTTAGTGTTGTATCTTTTGATTTTACGATAAATAAATTATTAACTGCTTCTTTGTTGTAATTGACATTCTCACCTTTTCTGCTATTCCTCATTTATGCTGCTAAAAGAATCCAATGAATACATTATCTTGCCCTGTGAAAGGTTTCTTTGTTTTATGGTTTAGATTGTATTTTCATGGTATAGGCCCCATAGCCCAATAGATGCGTAAACTCTCTCAGCCAACCCAACGAAAAATACAACAAGCAAAAAAAACATGTTTTATTTACCTAGCCTAATATTTTAAATTTGAAACATATCTAAATCATACAGAGAGATCCATATCTAAAGCTAGTACGGCTAGATCCCATCTTTGAAGTGGTTGGATAAAGTTACCTCCCGTAGATTTCTTCTTTTCCGACAACCTCTAGGAAATTTACAGAGCGTTAACATAGTGGTGACTCCACTGGGGAAAGAACTGAACAAATTTTAACCTCACGTCTTCTTTTCCCTGGAAGAAAAGTTTGCTTCTGAAATATTGCAAATATGAGAAAGAAGTAATGTTTAGAGGTTGTTGAAAACTTGCACATATTATTTTCGGATTCGTAAAACTAAAAAGTATATATATAAAAATAAAAAATAAATCTGGCTCCCAAAAGAGCTTATCCTCGATCTCACCCAGACCCAGAACCTGCGATAGCAATTGATAATCTAGAACAATTACTCAGGAAAAAGACCATTGTTGAAGGTTCAGTGAGACATAATCCCCTTCATAAGTCCCCTTCTCTTCCAGAGGATCTTGTTGCCCTTCAGGATCTCGACTTTGACATCCTTTTCAAACAAAACTTGTTCAGAACAAAATCCGATAGCTTTGTGGCTGAAACCATCCTAGACCCAACCGTCTTGCAACCCTGGAACCTTGAAGTTCTATCTCCCACTAATAAACCTCAAACCACTCACTCTGTGCCAGCTAGCCCCTCCTCATCCTTGTCTTCTATCACCACCCCACCTATCATCCAGGTTGTCGTCCCGCCTCCTCCGCCTATCATGGCAGCCATATATGCTCCCTTGGTGTTGGTCGCACCCCTTCATGCTATGATCTAGGACTATCAAATGAGACTTACCCATGGGATGACATCCGCATACCCCTTACATAAGCCTAAAACCTAAAAATCCCTAAACAAGGGGCTGAGATATCGTGATCTCCACTTCAATTTGCACTCTAATTTCGACAGCCTGTTGAAGTCACAAAATAATTCAAACATGGCCAAGGATCCTCAAAAATTGGTCAAGGGCTATGCACACTTTTCTAGATCCTCCTTCCCTGAGCTAGATCACAGCACAAAGCCTTTACACAGTTTCTTATAGTCACTTTCACTTAGCCTTGCAATCTTCTCATAGTATGCACAAAACATGTACAACTACCACTTGCACTTAGCATATCATCACACAGATGTCTACATCACCCTTCACGTCCCCTTCTTACATCACCTAGACATCTATTTATACATTAAAAAGTGGGCCTAAACATGGGTAAACCCATGGGATGGCATCCCCATACCCATTACATAATCCCAAAACCCAAAAATCCCTAAACAAGGAGCCTAGATCTTGCGATCTCTTCTTTGACTTGTGATCCACCTTCGACAGCCTGTCAAAGTCCCAAAATAGGTCAAATGTGACCAAGGATCCTAAAAACTTGGTCAAGGGCCAACATTCCCCCAACACTCACCTGTGACTCGTCCTGAGTCACTCTGGTTTGGGTAGCTCTACTTCAAAATCCTCGAGATTGACTCGAGATTCTTCGACCTATTGTTGCACCAAGGCCTCCTGCTCAATGAACTCTTTGATAACTTCTTCGTTGACATGTCCCTCTAAGCATTTTTCGACTACAATGACTACTTTCTCTAGCTCTTCTCCTTGGCCTTCAATCTCCTCTAGCAGTTGGCACTCTTCATCCTGGACTGGTTGAAGCCTCCGAGTCACCTGCATGAATTTTCTCTCTATGGTGTGGATCTGCTATAGAACAACACATTGTTCCTAGGATCAATTCATCCTTTCAATTGCTGACATGAGCTTCAACTGCACCTATATTGTCGTTGCTTTCTTCTTTGCCTCCTGGAGTTGTGACTCCAGCGCCTTTAGTTCAGGGTCTCTAGTAAGTCACTCGTAGGTGTGTGCACTTCTATTGCAAATTTATTTACATTCCATAGTGAGTGCTCTGATCCTCTCAACTGTGCTTTGGGCAGTGGCTTCTCTTTGGTCTCGCACGTCCTATGGGGTTCTTGGCACTATTTGTAGCTCTAGTTCTGTGATTATCTGTTGAAGCTGTTGGATATCTTCTGCAAGCTACGTGACTTGATGCTCCACTGGTTCCTTTTCCTTTTGCTCTAAGACTGTCCCAGAGCGAAGTGCTTTGCTGACTGCTTCTTTGACTCCAAGCTGATCTGCGAGAAACTGCTCTTTATATTGTTGGATCTGTGCTCTCTCCTCTTCGAAATTGGTGTGGAGTTCATCCTTCTCCTGTTTCACAACTCAGAGTTTTTCTACCATTTCCTGTTGTGCTTGCCTTAGGGCCACCATGGCATGTTCTTTCTCTTCTTGCGCTTGACGAAGGTGAGATTTGGTTGCATCAGCTATTCTGCGGAGTTGGGAAAGTTCATCCCCCAAATTTGGTTCTTTTGATGGAAAGGGTGTAGTGGATACTATGTGGCTGGATTGAAGGGCCTATTGTACCCCTCTTAGTTTTGTCTTAATTTTTTCATACATGGTTTCTTTCTTGGCTTCTGTGTTCTACATAATATCCTACAAAGCATCTGATACGACTGCGATGATGAAGTTGAAGTCATCGAGCATAAGCATAGTCTACAACTTGGTCTTAATAGCTTTGGATTTCTTCCGCGAGGTAGGTTTCATGGGGGAAACCTTTCTTTTCTTAGAGGCATCAACCTCATCAACATGATCCCTAGGCAGCGTTACTTCACCTTTCTTCTGCTGGTCTTATTTTCCATTGGTCTCTTCTTTATCTACTTCCTCATTATCTCCTCATCCAAGTGATTCTAAAGTAGTTTCGTCTGATGCACTGCTCAGGTTCTATACCTCTTCTATATTTTTCCTTCTGCTAGTTCCAGGGGTGTCATGATATTCATGAGTGGCCTCTGAGCTTCCAATTAGTTCGGGATCATACATTTCTGCGAGGTCAATAGGGATAAGGATCTTTGCAGACCAGTCCTTTTTTATCTCTTCGAGGTCCTCCTCTGTGAGCTTATAGTATGACTGAATCTCTTATTTATGCTCGTCTACACGTGTAGTGATATAAATAAAGTGTCGATCTATGTGAAACTTCGTGAGGGGTCTAAATCGGTGCAATATGTTTGACGTCATATGAGGGAAAACCCCAGTAAGCCTCTTTAACTATAGATAGTATGCATGGAATACCATGTTCGACTCCCATTGTTTTCCAATATCACTCGAGTACCTGAGCGTGGTGAACTTCGCAGCGAGTGGTTCAAATGGATCAATGTCTAGGAAGGTCGCACCTTCCAACATCTCCCAGGAAGTAAAGGCTATGAGGATAAAAAACTAGTTTAAATGGAACTCATAGCCCTGATCCTGAGCTTCACGACAATCCAATTCAAGATAGTTGACTAAGTACTTCGCCCAGTTCATCTGGAGTCCTTATACACATTTTCCGGCAAGGTCAACAATGAACCCCGTGACTTGTGTGGGTATGTTCTTTCTCACTAGCTTTCCTGCAATCAACTTGAAGGCCAGGTGCACTTCGCCATTCTGGATGGAAGCTACCTTGTAGCCTCGTGTCCCCTTTTCTACATCACCATAGGTATCCTTAATCCTCTATTCCAGGTCGTGATCTACAACCTTCCCTGGGTAGAAGTCTTGTGGGTCTTGTCCCTGCATGCTCAATCCGATGATCCTATGGATCAACGTCAGATCAATTTTGATGTGTCTGTCTAGCCATAGATAACCACCATGGTAACATGATAGCAGGAGCTTAAAACAACATTAACCTCCTAGTGCCTTCCAAAATGTGGAATCTTCATCACATTGAATATGGTGGACTACGCGAGGTTCATAGTCCATGGTTAGAGTATTATCCTCGAATTATTCCCCTTCGTCCTAGTCAAGTACCTATGAGGGCCGAGTATACTATGGTTCTTGCGGTCCCCTAGGTTGAATTCGCTAAATTTTAATGTCGCGATCTTATCCTGCTGTGTTCTAACTGCATGTATCCCCTTTGGGAGGTACGCAGAAACTAGGGTGTAATCGAAGTCTCTAGCGACACTGTCACAACTCACCATGCTAGCCAAAGGTGGTATGTAGTCGGGTAGGATAGTCGGGATTAACTTTTCATTTGCCAAGTCATCTCGATGCTTGGTTCTTTTCTCGACTACAACTCAGGATGGTCTAGCTCCACGAGCAATCGATGGGGAGGATTGCACTCCTCTTGTCGATGAAGCTTGAATCCCTACGAACATTACTTTTTCAGCCATTATATTGATTAAGACTTCTTCTACACACTTTTTAGTTGCATTGATTTCATCCGACATACATGCTCTTGATCAGATAACTCAGGTCGATGAATGAATTCTCAATGCAATAGAATAGGTGGTGAAATCTTAGTAAACACAGTGCGGTAGCAATGAGTTCTCTCATTGGTGTAGATACAATTCACAAAAGTGTTCTCGGTGCAACAGTCAATGAACTAAGTAGAAAACGAGGTAACAAATCTCTCCAATGGGTGAGAAGCCTTCAACAATGCAGTTTTGTCCATTGCGGTGCGGTCCCAACAGTTTGATGACAAGCTTTCTAGTCATAACTGTTGTTCTAACCATTTGGGGTATCAGTCTAATGGTTATAATGATTCCAATGGTCACATCACTTCGCCATGGTGAAGTTCCATGTTGTGTTGTTCTGATATCCCGACAAAGTTCCATTTTTGCAAGCCTTCCTTCTATGAAGTCCCCTCTGGAACCTTTTGCAACATTTCTTCTTACTGATTTTTCTAGCCTTCTTCCCTATGATCTTTGTCTTGATATTCCTCTTTCCATTATGGTTCTTATCTCCTTTTGGCATAGTAACTTCATGTTGTTGAGATTATTTCGTAGGATTCAAGGGAAATACCTCTTTTATATCTAAGGTAGGTGATCCACTCTTTTGTGATTCTTCTTGTGTTCTTTCAACTTTGACATCCAAGTTTCTAGTTCTAAACAACTTCGATTTGTTCTCTTGTTCTCCAATCAAGTGTGTTATCCTCCGAGTCATGAAATCTTTTAATTATTTCTTCTTTTGTTCTAAAAGTTCCTCTTATTTTCTTTTGGCCTGATCCTTTTCAATCCAGGTTTTTCCTAGTAACATAGAAAATGGGGTGTTGCTCTCAATAAATTTAACAACCTCAAAATCTTCCTCTGTCAAAATTCCCTGAGTACTCACAGATATCTGGGTGAGTCTTCCACATAGGGTTATCAACTTTCCTCTAAATAATCCTATTCCTCCCAATGAAGGAATAATAGCAGGCTTTCCTAAAATTTCCTAGGTTCTTTCTTTCATGATATTCACTTGTGTTTCCTCATCTAGAACATAGTCAATGTCGAAGTCTCCTATTCTTGTTTCTATGCACTCTTTTTCTTTGAATATCTTTGATAAGTTGACATTTTTTTGACCATTCAAGGTTTCTTTCATTCGTAGTAATACATTCTATGATTCTTTTTGAGGTTCTTCCATGGTATTATTTTATTGATCTTCCTCAGGATTTTCTGATCTCATATTCATCCTTTGAACCTTAGCAAACATTCTAGGGAAATACAAAACTTCATGGTCCATAGATTTATAGCAAAAAAAACTAGGTATTCTATCAAGGCATTCCTTAGCAATATGTCCTGGTCTTCTGCAACTGTAACAAAGGGTAATCCTCGCTTTCTGTTAAACGATCCCCAACCTTTCTTGTATTGTGCACTAGGATCACAATGAATAACCTGCAAAAAAATCTTTCTAGGATCATGCATCCCTTTGTTAGTCCAAACATTCTTTCCATGCATAGGAATAACATACCTTTTATTATTTCTATCATATCTACTCATATCAAATCTTCTTTCTTCTAACTATGCCCTAGTTTTCAAGCTAGGACAAAATTGATCAAATATACCTAGATTCATATTGTTGAAACAAAAATTTCCACTTATCTTTCTTATCTCAGAGCACAAAGATTTCAAATCTTAGAAATTTTCACTGTTCTTACCTCTATCAGAGCACAAGGCATTCATATATTACCTCTTTTCTTTAGATCTGACTTCTCTTCTTAGCACACAGTTTCACAAGTCAAGTAGAATACTAAGCACTAGGGAAATAGATATACGCACAGAGCTTTCTCTTTTCCTCAGTTCCCAGCAATCACAGTTTCAGGTCTCGACAATAGAACCATTTGTTGGCACAGGGGCATACCCATGGTTCAACGCTTCAACAACACACTAAAAAAACCCTAACTACCGTCCCTTTCAGCAACACTTGCAAAGAAGATGCAGTCTCACCCAAGGTAGAGGCAGGGGTGGTTGCAGGACTCCAATGCCTGCAACCTTAGCTGGGACATAGATATGTGATTGTAACACCTTAACAAAGCACTTAGAAGTTATAGATCATTAGTATTCAACCTTAATTCATAGCGCAGATAAATCCTAACAAGAGATCAATGCAGTATTCACCCAGATCTAGTATATTCAAGTACTAAGCACATTCACATAGATTAGATCTAGCATTCATTCATATTATTAAGCACAAATCATCAATAGATCTATCTATCATTCATCTATGCCAAAGCACTTTGAAAGTAAACACATAAACACATCAATACATCACACAAATCATAGCAACATAGGATATACGTGGTTCACCCCCAGCCTGGGGATACGTCCACCAATTCTTCTTCTCTTTTATTATCTTATGTCAATATTCTACATGCAAAGAGCCACGGGATCCTACTCTGCATTGGACAGGAGACCTACACGCACTCCGCTAGATCCTCCTTCCCCGAGCTATATCACAGCACAAATCCTTTACACAGTTTCTTATAGTCACTTGCACTTAGCCTTGCAAGCTTCTCATAGTATGCACAAAGCATGTACAACTACCACTTTCACTTAGCATATCATCACATAGATATCTACATCATCCTTCATGCCCCCTTCTTACATCACCTAGAAATCTATTTATACATTACAAAGTGGGCCTAAACATGGATAAACCCATGGGTCGACATCCCCATACCCGTTACATAAACCCAAAACCCAAAAATCCCTAAACAAGGGGCCGAGATCCCACGATCTCCGCTTCGACTTGTGATCCTCCTTCGACAGCCTGTTGAAGTCCCAAAATAGGTCAAACATGACCAAGGATCCTCAAAACTTTGTCAAGGGCCAATAATCCTCTTCCTCATATTCTTCCTTCATTACATTATAACATTCCAATATCTTCTAGACCATCATCTTGGCTTTGTGCGCACTACATAATGGTACTACTTCCATCGTCTCTATCTCCAAGAAGACATATGTTCGAATTACCTGTAGTGCATAATTTATGGGGGGAGATTCATGTTCAAATGTGAACATAATTTCGAATCTATGGACCAATTCTCCCCATTCTTTTGTCTCCCTATGCACCTCCAATTCTAAATAATAATTCTTCGGGATGGTGTCCAATGTGTGTATGAATATGTGTGTCTACTCTATTTCCATCACTGAGCGCCATAAATCCTTACACCCTTCCATGTTACCCGCTAGGTCACACTCTCCTGTGTATTTCTGCACAATATCTGCTTCCTCGGGCCCAAAAATTATCTGCATAATCCTACTAAACTATGCTCAATCCTTCATTCCATTCCTCTGCGCAACCCACATCTAGTTGGAGTTTTATTTAAGATGGCATCCAGTGCTAACAACCTCTGTTGTTTAGGTACCTATAAATCAAATGATTGTATAAAAATACCAACCTCATTTATTGCATCATACTTGGGTGGGTCACATACCTCTGTGCTAATCCAATACAAGGATCGGTTTATATGCACACATCATCTAGTTGTCACTATTAAATTTAGAGATGTTATTAAGTTCTTTTCAATTTACTAGACAATAATAGCATAAGTAGGATCACTGAGAGAAAAACAATCACAAGGTACACACCATTTTATCCTTTTGTCCAGGGAAACCCTCATGGGGGAGAAAACCCATCAAAAACTTCCTTAATATAGATTGTCAATACAATGCCAAGATAAAATACCAAACCACCAAGAATATCCAAGACCAAACATGCAACTCTCTCTTCTCCTTCTTCTAACTTCAACAATCTCCAAAGCTTTCACACTAGATGAGTGACTTGAGTGAGTGAGAGAATGAGGTGCCCTCCTCACTTATTTATATTGGTTGGGAGGTGCTAGGGTTATGTCCTTTCATTAAGTATGGATGACTTCTCCAACTAGTGGTTAAAACCACTTTAATTATCCCTAGGGTCCGAATTTACAAACAACACCATATAACCATAGTTTGACCAATCCACAAAAGGGGATTTGGTATTATACAAAGCCCGACATGATCAATCCACAAAATGGGATTTGATCTATAAGAAAATAAACCATTTATAAATAGAATATTCTTTGGAGTTACAATATTTCAACACTCCCCCATAACAAGAAGGGTATTCTACTGACATAACCCAACAAAACATCATCGGGAGAAGGAGAGGGAAGCAACATCATCAACATATAGATCATTGAATGACACATCTGTAAATCATCAAAATCTTTTTCTCATCATCAAAAACATCATCTTTCATAGCATGGAGCTATAGTAACATCATCATCATTATCTACATCAACATCAATTAGTGTAACACTAATACACCATCATCAATTAGTAGAAGACGAGGATGATTTTAAGGATGGAAATATATTTTAAAATGTAGAAAACTTGGCGAATCTTACTAATCCTTCATATGCCAACTATAAATGATTAGCAATATTTTTGTAAAAATATTCAAATTTCTAAGAATTTTATATAGCTTTTATAAAATTTTGGCGATTTTTAATGTAAAATAATTTTATCCTATAGAATTTGGGCGAATCATTTTTAAAATAGCGAATCTCGTTTTTGGAAAAACTAGGGAAAATTAGCCCATGAATGAAATTTAGCCCCTAAAATCATACCTGGACTAGAAGATTGATACATCATCATCAACATCTTCAACATGAAGATGAAGTAGAAACATCATCATCATCTTCATCATGAAGCTGAAATAGCATCATCATCATCATAATCAACATGAATTTGAAGTAGCATCATCAATATCATGAATCTAGAATAATAACATCACCAACACGAAGCTGGTACACCAACATCAACAACACGAGGTTGGTACAACAACATCAACAACACAAGGTTGGTACAAAAATATCAACAACACGAGGCTGGTATTACAACATCAACAACACAAGGATGAGACAACAACATCATCAACATGAGGTTGAGATAACAACACCATCAACACCATCAACACGAGGCTGAGATAACATCATCAACATCATCAACACAAGGATGAGATAACATAATCAACATCATATGGAAATAGAATGAGGAAGGTGAAAAAACACCATTTTGTGGTACTCTGACTGACCATCCTTACCAGACCTTTGAGATCTTCCTAGGAATCATAATATTCCCTAGGATATAAAATCCTAATAAATCTACCATGTGGTACTTTGACAAACTGTCCTTACCAGACCTTCGGGATCTTCCTAGGAATCAAAAGATTCCCTAGGATATAAAATACTAACGGATCTACCACTATTGACCATAGTTGGCATATACATGCACATTTACTCTAATAGACCATCCTTACCGGACCTTTGGGATTTGTCTAGGGATGATCATTCCCCTAGGATATAAATTCCTAAGTGAGCGACCCACTATTGGTTAGGATACCATTGTATCATCAACATCACTCCCTCTTTTGAGGGAGGTCCTTTCGGAGAATACCAAGCTTGTATTGAAAGTATTTAAACTTTACACGAGACAAAGGCTTGGTCCACACATCTAAAACCTACCTATCGATGCCAACATATTGGAGCTTTAAAACTCCTCTCTACATCATATCACGAATGTAGTGATACATGATTTCTATGTGCTTCGACTTATCATGGAACACTGGGTTCTTCGTCATCTTTATGCAACTCTATTTATCACATATAATCACGATGGATTCCATATCTAGATCGAATAGACTTCTCAACAACTTCCAAATCCATATGGCTTCACAACTGGCGGGACATGCTGCAATGTATTCTGCTTCCACCGTGCTAAGAGAAATACTGGATTGCTTCGTACTCTGCCATGAAGTTATGGCTGAACCTAGACTGAAACAACATCTTGAAGTGATCTTTCTATTAGAAACACTTTCATCCCAATCTAAATCAGTATATCCAATCAGTATAAACTCATGATCTATAGTATAAAAAAGACCATATTCCAGTGTACCCTTAAGGTATCTCATCACATGTTTCGCATCTATAAGGTGAACATGTTTGGCCTCTACTAGATACTGACTCAAGGTGTTCATAGCAAATAATTTATTTGTCCTGGTATTCATCACATACATCAACGACCCAATGATCTTGGTTATACAGAGTAACATCAAGCAATTCTGATGAAGTATCTACTAGGAGATTCAACTTTGTTTCCATGGGTGTTTTCATGGATTTTCATTCCAACATTTCAAACCTCTTCATTACTTCTACTACATACTTCCCTTGGTTAATGAATATATTCTCTAGGCTCTTCCAAATTTCAAGACCTAAGAAATAATGCATAAGGCCTAGGTATTTCATTTCAAATTATGAAGCTAGATTCTTCTTACAATCAGTGATGTGATTTTATTCTCCAGTTAAGAATAAGTAATCCACATATAGTAGAAATATAACTAGCTCATCATTCATAACCTTGAAGTAAAGGTTAGAATTATCCTTACTCTTGGTAAATCCCAATCTCATTAGGAAACTGTCAATTATGCTATACCAAGCTCTAGGAGCTTGGTTCAATCCGTATAGATCTTTCTTCAATCTACAGACATGAGTCTTCTATCTTCAACTTCAAACCAAATTTTCACATCACATTATACCAACCTCGTATACTTGATCAACTACAACTTAATATGCATAATCATGTTCTAGCTCTATGTTCTTTATACAAAGCTCTATCTATCTCACTACCTCAGAGTATGTTCTCTAATCTCTTTGTAATTGTTGCTTGTGGAACCAAGACTCTATAACTGCAAATGATATTTCTGAAGCTAAGAATGACTTGCTCTATTCTCACTGTAGTTTTTGAACTCTAAGAGTAGCTTCTCTATTATACCATGGACACATATTTATCTGAAACTGGGAATGGATCAATAACTGACATTGATGGTAGCTTGTCTTATTTTATGGAGGTAACTCAATCTCATATATAAGGAATGATCCCCCTGAATCTCATACTATATCAGAATCATGGTTGTTCTAGTTGTCTTCATGAATACTGGAACTCTTTCTTCAATTTTTGGAGAAAGTGTCTCATGATAGTCTCCTCCATGTTGCTAGGAGAATCCTCTGGAAAGAAATCAGTCTTTGTACATATTTATATTGTTATCTGCAACATGCTTTATTTGGAATATCAATATTGGAGTTCATCACTGAATTCCCTTCTAGTCTCAAGGAAAAATCCATATCCTAGTCCTTATGATTGGCTTCCTCCTCTTTTACTGAAGCAAGGGAATTTTCCCAGGAGATTTCATGTCTCCTAGAGGTTTCTAAATCTAGTCTTCTCAACTCATGTCATCTATCTCCCAATCCTGAAAAAATGTCTCTCCATCTGATCCTTTCTGAGATCAAGATTACTCTGAGTCTTGATTTCTTCTAAGTGTAAAAAAAATTCATAGTCTCTACATGATATACTTGGTGTTGAATACCAAGTCTTAATATGAAAAAATGAGTCAAACTTCAAACGCATTATGCTTCCTGTCAAGGTGGATTCATTGACCAAGTCTAGTGTTCAATCATCTTTGAATCCTTTTTCTCATTATGATCAATCTTCATGTGAGATACTTTGTTTCTCAAAAGTATCTTATTCTTCATCTTATTTGGTACATGGATATATACCATCATGTAACTTGGATAGTCTGCTTCATGTCTCATTTAATATGTTTCCTTTTGCAACCTTCACTATAGTTTCCTTAACGTACCTATGACCTTCTTGAAACAAGAACAACAAGGGAGAAACAACAGATAATAATAATACTCTTTATAATAATAATAAATCAATACCGGGAACAATAGTCATAATGTCTCCTTTAGAGTTATCACTTGTGACCTGCTTGTAACGAGCTTTAAAGATAAGAAATAGAATAATGAGAGAAACACTCTTCTAGTGTTGTGATCAATCATTCCTCCATGGTAATGTGCAAACAAACCAAGAAGTTTCTCTTGGAGGAGATTTTATTTATATATGGTAAATGATTACAATAAGTATTTGTCTAAATATGCTCACATGCTACCAAGTATGATATCTCAACTATGAGGTAGCTATCAAACTTGACATGTGCAAGTTTGAATCTTATCAATTTAATCAATCAAACCTAGAACCTAAAGTATTTGTACTCAAGAATGAGCATTTTTTCTTTTCTTCCTAGTCTCATTTACTCAAGATGGAAACATGTTCCGAGATAATATGATTTGTTAACAGAAGTCTAAGTTAGATAATAAACTCTACCTTGACGAAAAATGGGACTGGTACTTCTGGTACTGGTTCTGGTTTCCTAGTTTTCTGGTACCAATAAAAAATAGAGTTTCACTTTCCGGAGGCTCTGTCCACTGAAAATGTGTTCTCAAGCTACCAAAGAGTTCGTTAGGCTAGGGTGCACTTCCCTAGATGGTTTTTAGGAAAAATTTCCCTTCCAACAAAAATCCCTAATTTTATTGTCCAACAACAATGACACTTTTGGTTACCCAGTGAAAGATGGTCTATTCAATTTAGCTCTGATTCCATGTTAAAATTATAGCTTCTATTAAGTTCTTTTCAATTTACTAGACATTAATAGAATAAGAAGGATCACTGAGAGAAACACAATCATAAGGTACACAACATTTTATCCTTTTATCCTAGGAAACCCTCATGGGGGATAAAACCCAACAAAAAGTTCCTTGATATATATTTCCAATACAATGCCAAGATAAAATACCAAACCACCAAGAATATCCAAGACCAAGCATACACCTCTCTCTTCTCCTTCTTCTAACTTCAACAATCTCCAAAGATTTCACACTAGATGAGTGACTTGAGTGAGTGAGAGAATGAGGCACCCTCCTCACTTATTTATACTAGATGGGAGGCACTAGGGTTATGTACTTTCATTAAGCAGGGATGAATTCTCCAACTAGTGGTTAAAACCACTTTAATTATCCCTAGGGGATGAATTTACAAACAACACCATATAACCATGGTTTGACCAATCCACAAAAGGGGATTTGGTCTTATAAAAATCCCAACATGATCAATCCAAAAAAGGGGATTTTATCTATGAGAAAATAACTCAATTATAAATAGAATGTTCTTCACAGTTACAATATTTCAACAAACGCTTCATGCATCCTTTGCTTCCAATTCTATAGACCCGCTTCTGAATCAGATGCACACAAAATGATACTTCTCCAACTCAGTGCACCATCCATTTTTGGGTCAGCATAGTCCTCCATCTGTGCAGTCAGATTATATAAGTTATCAATTCCATTTATTCTTGTTGACTCTGTGTACCTCTTCGATTTTAATGGGTCCAACTATGTTGTAACTTTTAGATACCCAAACTCGAATATTATATACCTCCTTTTCAAGTTAATAATTTCCTAGTTCTCAAAGGACCATTCCATTCCCATCAATGTTGGATATGGTTGACTATCATCTATGATCTCAATAACTTCAAAGTTTTTCATGTTGCACACCCCATATATGTTCACAGGTACACCTGTCAGTCGCCTAATCAGACTATCTTATGTTGATTGGCATGTCTTAATTGAACAGGGGACCATACTATCTCAAGTTTTCCCATCATCTCCTAGGTCTATTTTGGTAGTACATTCACATCAGACCCTATGTACAATATAACATTATCCACATCCTACTCTCCAATCTGTGCATTGAACCTGAATTCTTCATTGGTTCTCTTCCTCCAAAATACCTGGTTTACCATTCTCTATGTGACATGGGTTTCTCTTCCTTTGTGAATTGATTCATCATGTCATATAAATTACTTAGTTCAGTCCTATCTTTCATTAGTTCTACACAAATCTTTAAGAATTTTGTTAGTGTACTTACCCACGCCATTAACTTTTCTGGTATAGATTGATCTTCTATCTAAGACATTGTTGATGTTTATGCTCCCTCATGTGGTCCAAGTATTTATTTTCGAGCTTTCTGATAGGTTTATTTCTCTTTTTGTGGATCGAATGATGGTATAGGCCCCTGTTGACTTACCCACTACTCAAGCTACTTTTATTAATTAGTCCCTATTCAAGGTCCTTCACTCGTAACAACTTCCATTGTTGGTCCTTCATTACGTATTTCATCTAATATTATCTGCACATTATTATTCTGTTTCTCAGTTGGGTTTCATCTAGCATGTCATTTTTCAACTAGTTGGGGACATTCTTCTTTCATGTGATCCAGTGCTCTGCAATATGTGCACATGGTACATAGATTTTGTCAATCCCAAGCCAAGTGTCCAGGTTGATTATAGTTATAACAAATAATCGGTCCTCGTCCTCCTCTACCAAAAGTCCCTCTACTTCGGCCTCTGCCAAAGTTTCCTTTGTTCCCCTAGTTAAAACCTCTATGACTATTATATTGTGCACCAACCCCCTCTGCGTCGGTATTCTCTTCTTGGATCCTGTACATATCATATGTATGCTCCCTTAGTAGTTTGAACTCGTGAAAGTCCTTCTCTTCATGCCCCACCGACTTGCATAAATTGCAAAACAATTTATTTGGATTATTTTGATATTTTTGTAGTAATGGAAACTCAGTGGGGTGATGGTCCCATTTCTTACAGATCTCATAGTATCATCCCCCTATTAGTGGATTCAACACTCCAACTTCCAAATATTGCACGAATGTTCGGAATTCATCCTTCTTTTTGCCCTTCATCCTGCACTTGCTACACCATACCTTCTCTCGCTTCTCCCTTCCCTTGGTAAGCTCAACCAGTTGAATTTCTAATGCAACTAGTTGAATCTGAACTTGTGCCATGCCTCTAATTTCTCCTATTGGTGATGACTCTGGTTTCATTGTGATTTCCAAAGCCTTGGGCTGTGACACAATCTTTTTTTGAATTAGTGGTATTAGAATGTGGGGTAGAAGTCCTGCAATGAATCACTCTTGATGTTGTTGATATGGAATTTGGAAATTCAATCTCCCCATCACATCCTTAAAACATTGATTGTAATCCCATATTGAATCTATCTATACCTGTTTGATCTCTTTTAGTTCAGTGATGTACTTCGATTCTAACTTTGGATTCTCAAACTCCTTTAGTAGCGCTTGCTTTATCTCTATCAAAGCCCTATCCTTTATGGTACGTGTAATACTCTGTAACTTCATATTCCATACTAGTGCATGACCTATGGATGTTGTCTCTAACTGCACAATATTCACAACCTCATCTTGTATGTTCTTAGTGGCTGAGACTGTTTTCAGACAAACAAGTGTTGTTATGGATCCTCTAATCCCACTCCATTGAACTCAGGAAGTCTAAGAGTATTATCTACTCATGCCATGTTTGTTTTTGTAGTTCCCCCCCTTGGTGATGTTGGTGGAATCTGATTTTGGCTCTATGCATTACTCCCACTATTTTGACTACTATTATTTTTTCCTCCTTCACTAACTAAGATGGATTTTGAAAAATCTTCAAAGGTGATCTATGATTGTGGTGATGCACACAGGGTCATGTATTCAATGCAGGATCATGTCTGAGAAGGACTTACCATCTCTTCTATCACTGGAGTCTACTGACACCCCTCTTCTCCTCCTCATAATTGTGCATAAGGGTCTTGTTCTTCTAGCTCACTACGTGACTCTTCTCTCCCAGCCCTAGTATTTTTCCTTTTGTACCTCCTTCCTCTTCACAACTCTCCAAATTTGTAATAATCCTCTGGTGTACCTCTCTCTTTCATCCTCAGTCTCTTCCTTCCTTTTTCATTACTTATTTTCTTCTCTCAAACGATCTTCTTGTCATCCTCCAGCTCCCCCTATGTACACAAAGCCCCTTTAGTTGTTGGACTTCATTATCATCACATGCTTTTCAAATAACAAAATTTTTATCCACATATTAAATGATTTCAAGAACCTTTCATGCGAGCGTTTGAAAAAACATCTTTCTTCAACACTGTATGATTGAATGCAATCTACAGAAAATTATGTAACATAAACCTATAATACACTATCCAAGCAAAAATCAATTGTTTGAGAAGTTGGGTTACTTACCAAATTCCTGTCATACCAATTCAGGAGTCCAAATCTTTGACATGGCATCACTAAACCTTCATTTCTTCTCTACAAGCCTCTCTAGCCACTCGGTCTGAATTTTTGGAAATTCGCCAAAGAAAATTTCATGTTTATCCATGAACACATACCTTTCCATCCATTTCTTATCACTCATCTGAGGGTTCCTTTTATCTTATCATGCAAATTCCCATTCTTTTCATTCTAACTAGTCTGTGATCTCCTTCTTAGTTGGCCTCTAAAACATTCCCTTAATCGCAATGTCTCGGTCCCAACAACATAACCATTTGTTGATTTTTTATGATTTTCACATGGGTTGTAAGACCCAAGGTTTGGTTCAACTATGAACAACAAACCCTCAAGACACCGGCCCTTTCAACATCACCTACTTGCATAGATGAAGTCTAACACGAGGTATCTATTGGGGCTGTAGGAACTAGGCTTATGAAGAAGAAAGGGAAGGGGAGGTGGATGCTCGAATCATTGTTCCTTATTATAGCTTATGTATGTTCTCGATTATTACATAGGATCACATAGTCATTCATGAATATTTCAGCATAATCAATCCATAAACTAAATCTAGTCTGTGAAGTATAACATCATTCATAAATGCACATAGACAAGAAAAGAACACAAGACACACTATCCTCTCTAAACTCCTTCTTTATTCGTATTCGGTCTTACCAAATATCTATTACATTCATGAACTTTGCATAATATCTCTTACACATGCTCACCCCATTAATATTCCAATCTCATTACATATTTATACCTAAAATCCCTAGACACTTTATCCCCAAAAATAACTTATTACAATGCATGGAATAGCCAACTTCAGTTAATTGATTGCTTGTTTTCTTCTACTTTTCTCTCTTCATAATTTTTTTTTGTCATTCTTCTATTTTTGGAAAGGTGCATTATCATCCTTTGCACTTTATTATCTCACTCACTTGCTTTATCCTTATGTCTATGCATTGTCTTCCTCTGATGCACTTTCCTTCCTTCTGATCCCTTTCTACATTTTTTGCGCTTTCTTCCTTTTGTGCGCTTACTTCCTTCTGTGCACTTTCTACCTTCTACGCGCTCTCTTTATAATTAGGTTTTTCCTCCAAAAAGTTCATTCAAAACTGCATGTCCAATGCCTTTCCTTGTCATTACATGCTTTTCCTTGTCATGCCATGACTTTCCTTTCCTTTCCATGTCATTCCATTCCATTCCATGCCTTTCCATGCCATGCCATTCCTTGTCATGCCATGCCATGCCTTGAATTTACATTCCATGACATGCCATGCCTTGCCTTGTCATGCCTTTCCATGACATGCCATGAGATTGCTTTCCTTTCCATGCCATGCCATGCCATTCCTTGTCTTTCCATGCCATGCCATGTCTTTCCTTGCCTTGCCATGCCATGCCTTTCCTTACCATGCCTTTTCACACCATGCCTTTCCTTTCCATGACATTCCATGCCTTTCCATGCCATGCCATGCCATGTGTTTCCTTTC
>SNQJ01S0082804.1:49046-63906 GCA_010110895.2 Picea sitchensis
AACTTATTATCCCATATATATTAGATAAAAATACTCGGATGAGAATTTCAATGTCATAACATTATCTCTCTTTATTCATATATATTAGGTATCTTCATAGTTGTGAAACATGGATTATCATAATTAATAGGATTTACATAGAAATAAATGTCACTAAATAGGTTTATGTTCCATCCTTATGGTGTAGTCTCATTATACTATTGATCCATAATTTCATTTAGATTGCATGAAAAACAACATAACTTCAAGGCCTTATTTAAAATCAAAGAAATAAAAACTAATCTTTTAATTCAATAACTTTTATAAAAATATATATCATGCAGAGCTAGACCTATACCTAGACCTAGACCTTTACTTTCCTTGTCATGCCTAGATTTTCTTCTCCATGTCATGTCTTCCCTTTCCTTACCATGCATTGCAATACCTAGACCTCGACCTAGGCTTATACCTATACATTGTCTTTCCATGACTTGCCTGGTCATGCGTTGTCTTTTCATGGTCTAGGTCATGGTCTATGTCATGGTATAAGTCATGGTGTAGGTATAGGTATTGGTATAGGTATAGCTCTAGGTCTAGGTCATGGTTTAGGTATAGTTATGGGTCTATGTCATGGTCATGGTTTAGGTCTATCTCTATTTCCAACATGTCCCTAAATGGCTTGATGAGGGGAGTTTCAACTCATGATAAAACTAAAATAGAGACTTGGATGAACGAACTGTCATTTTCATTGGATATAGGGCACCGAGTTTCAACTATTGGGGTCCCTCCACTGTCATTCCATATCCTAGAAAATCATTTTTTGGAGGATCTCCAAGACTAGGGTTTTTCTCAATGAGACAGTGCAATTTATGAACAAGAGGTTGATTTTAAAGAACATTGTGTCAAGTGATTGTGGGTAGTGTGGTCACCTGGTAGTTGGCCAAAAAAACATGCAATAGCTTACAAAAATTCGTTATGATGCTTGTTTTGGATTTTGTTGGCCCTTGGTTATGAAAGGAAGCGAAGATTAAGGAAGAAAAGCGAAGTATGAACTGCATGAAAGGCACATAAACCAAGGAGGGGTCGAAGTGGTTAATGGAGAAGAAAATGAGTGAAGTAAAGGAAAATATAGGCATTGGAAGAGAATATCGAGGAATACAAAGAAGAAAATAAGAGGGAATGTGGACAACTCAACAAGCAAAAAAATATATCAATGAGTGATTTGGAGCACCACACAGAAAAGGAGGAGGGACAGGTTGGCGAAGCCCTAAAAGAATGGGTCAAGTTGAACTAGGGTTTAAGTTGATACTATGATTGTTGTTGTTGAGTGTGATCACTTTTGTTGAGAGCGATATTGAGTCTATATTGTAAGATCTTAAGCTGGGTGGGAAGATCAACCCTGCAGCTGGGTGCCCAGGGAGGGGAGAGAAAGAGAGAGAGATCTACAAGCTAAGTGCACAGATATAACTATATGTTTTCATCTAATATATCAAGAAACACAGTTCTATGGACGTAGCCCTAGGGAGAGGGTGAACCACATATATATTGTTGTTCTATGTGGTTGATGTTGTGTTTTTTTCCATTCGATATACTATTATTGCATTGTTTTGTTAGATTTGAGATATAACTTGCGAAGTGAGCTTAAGAGTGGTAAAGAATCTCTCGATCGGTTTGTGTTGTATTTGGAATCAATTTGCATTTCCTCTAGTTGTAGACACTTGTGTCCTGCAACCCCCTATTTCTACTTTGGGTGAGACTACATATTCTTCGTAGGTGTTGCCGAAAGGGCGAGTAGTTAGGGTTTGTTGGTGCGTTGTAAGAGTTGAAACCTAGGTCTGACCCTATGCCAACAAATGGTTCCATTGCTGGGACCAAGATCTTCTTGAGGGAATGTCAAGGTGGTTTCCATCGAAGACAAAAATTTAGAAGTGGATAGAAGAACAAGAAAAGGACTTCGTTGAAGCTCAAAAGAATAACCCTAACATTAGTACAGAAGACTGGTTGGGAAGGTACATCTTTACCGACATACACAAAATTTTCTTTGGAGGATTTTATAAGGAGTTATACGAGTGGTTAGCCAGATTGGCATATACCCAGTTTGAGATCAGATCTAGACCACCTGTGGTTGGGACAACGATGTTGATCAAGAAGGTCAATAGAGTTGACAACGTTATGTCTAGAGAAACAGATCTCTGGTTTGATAAAACTATTGGAGGGTACATTACTGAGTTTTCCATTGACAGAGTCGAATTGTATAGTCAAGCAGAGAGGTATTTATTTAAGGGACCTAGACGAAAGTTTCTACACTTTTTGAAGATAAGGATTAAGATGTTATTGAATGAGAAGAATATCTTGAAGATACAATGAAGCTAATGTTCAATAATTTAGACAGTGACAACGACACAAAGGCTGGACACACGAGCAGTGGGAGATCGTTCAAAGAAGTTCCTCTTGCGAACCTATTTAAGAAAAATTACGGAGACAAGGGATTCTACAATGGAGAAGAGGTAGATATAACATATGAAGAGTATTCAGAGTCCGTAAGAATAGAGAAAGTAGGATATGAAGAACCTTTCCGAGGAGAACCAAAAACTTCAGGAATTGCGGCTACTGGCAAAGTAAGTAATATCACCCCTTCTATTATTTTAGAAGCATTACGTAACTAGAGTAATCAGAGTAGTCAGAGAAATCAGAGCATTGTTACAAGAAATTTAGCACATACTTATTCGAGAAACCTAGGAATATCTACGACAGATGAGATGAGGTTACCCATCTTCTAAGGAGATGGATCTGAAGCTCCTAGCCAACACTAGTTCTTATGCCAAGTTGTGTGGAGAATTAAGCAATTCACTGACAAACCTGTTAAGAGAGCTTATTTCAGTACTACCTTGATGAATCGTGCACTGAGATGGTACATGAATTTATCTACAGTGACTGCACAACCTAAACCATTGAATGACATTAAGACTGCATTGAGCACAAAATTTAAGAAACCTAAGTCAGAGTCACAATGTATTACAGAGCTGAAAGAAATCAAGCATAAGGTCATTGAACCTGTTTGGGAGTTTGATCAGAGGTTTAAGACCCTAACAAGCCACTTGACTTTTCAAATTCCAGATGAACAAAATAAAGAATGGTTCATTGTTTCCCTCCTGCAACATATCAGAGTTCCTCTGATGAAACAGAAAATTGCTTCACAGGATGAAGCATTGGAGATCGCCATGAAATTAGAAGCATCCCTTGTAGGAGAATCCAGTCTAGGTATGAGTCAGATCTTTAATCAATTAACTAGTTTATCCTTACAAGTCAAAGATATGAAGAAAGATAAAGGAAATGAGAAAAGAGAATATATTTGGTGTATCAGGTGTAAATCATAGGGTGATGACAAGGAGAATTGCCCCCTATTTCATGAATACGTGGCCTCTGGAGCACCTAGTCCTTTGAAGGAGGCTATTGTACCCTGGTGCAAGGTATGTAGAACTAGACATCACCCCAGTGAATGTTATTATATGAAAAAATATGCTTAGACACCTACCAATCTTTACTATACATTTTGTAATTTTGTGGGATGTGATGAGAAGGATTGTAGGGATTATGATCTCATGCATTAAAGATCAAGGGATACATACAAAATTCAAGGAGAAACACAGAAAAAGGAAACAATGCGCAATTCAACTCCCTAGGAAGAGGAATATTCAATCCTCGTGGTGGATTCAGAGGAAGAGGATGAGGAGGAGGTATGGGTCGAGGTAGAGGTCAAATTATCTGTTATAACTATGCACAACCAGGAAATTTGGCAAGGGATTGTCAGAACCCTTGTACTACTTGCAACTACTGTAACTTGTTTGATCATGTCATCGAATATTGTCTAGTATTGTTGTCCAAACTCTAGGAGAGATGAGGAGGAAACCAGCAAGTACAACTATTATCAGTTGAAACTCGCAGTGAAGACCCAAAATTCGTTGTTATTACTAGAGGAGGCACTTCTAGAGGAGAATATAGACTGACCCCAGGAAAAACTGCAGAAGGATCAGGGATCAGAAGAGCTACAGAGAAGGAGCATTTGTTTGATCCAAGAAGAGAGAGGAATACTTTCGAAGAAGCAAGGACAGAATTCGTAGGAGAACAAGCTTCTTCATATAAGGCACAACAAGGAGTAAGGGAATGTGACATGCCACCATCATTTGACTAGTCTGCTTTATCTAGACAAGGAAAAGAGGTAAGCAATCTCATGGACTTTTTATATACATGTATCAATTTGATTAAATATGAAAAAGTTGTACAAGAACTACAACACCTAGTAAGATAGTATGAAATTGGGAGAATAGACCCTATGTTGAGTAGAGATGTGAACCAAGTATTAAGGAAAAGAAGGGAAAACAAGGAATTACAACTTAGTGCTCAGATTGGAGATTACGATGTGGACTATGTATTCCTCAACTTGGGATCAGAAGTCAATGTTATCATGAAGCAGACTTGGGAATTCATGGGAAAACCCAGATTGATTTACTCTCCCATCAGGCTCAGGGTGGCTAATCAGCAGGCAGTGAGCCCTTTTGGAAGACTAGAGCATGTCCCCATAGACATCGATGGGATAAGGATATTTGCATACTTCGAGGTGATTGAAATTGTTGATGATAGTTGTCCCTATCCTGCACTGTTATGAATTTATTGGGCTTTCAATAATTCGATTGTTGTTGACCTAAAGAAGAGAAGAATGACATTTGAGGGTAACGACCTTAAATACATTTCACCCCTAGACCCATATGAAGGTCACAAATATACAGAACCTATCAGGGAATAAGACCGTGCATACGAACTAGAAAACATTTAAAAACTGACATCAAGACAACATGATTACATTAATCCTACAGTAGATGGAAATCTCAGTTGGAGGAGTGAAAGTGCATGCTCATCATATTTAGAAGAGGCATTAGAAAATTGGCATAACATAATGTATGAAGTCTCTACGAGGAGGTGTGCCAGATTGACCAACGAAATTCACTAGATCAACACAGAAGTAAGTAATATCCCTACATTTGATGGCTTGAATTATTTAGAGACATTTATAGATGAATTTGAGAAAACGGTACTAGTACAATAGAGGATGTTGGCGCTGGATGAATCCTTGAAAGCCACACCAACTAGATGGTGGGGATCACACAAGAGGAACATCGTGGAGTGGAAACAATGTCACACTTTATTGATAGTGCGATTTTTAGGCCAAGCATAAGGATGCAAATTTCGATACACAACCCAGAGTTGTCCTAAGGACCACATGTGAAGTTCTGAGGAGTCCTAGAGAAACATTCCTAAAGAACAGTGGGTGCATAAGTTCATGAACACCTTGTATACTACGCCTATCAATTGGTATCTTCAAGCAAAATTGTGCCTCATCAGTACAGACTAGTATGGAATAACTCATAATGTTTTGGCTATGTTTTTATTTGAGAGTCAGCACCCCACAATAGATTAGGATTTGCAAATTGTAAGACAAAATCTCTTTGAGGGGGCACCTAACCTCCCTTTTGAGCAAGAAGAAGATGAATGGACTATGCCTCTTCAATAGTTATAGTGATTCTATAATATCAATGCTGATGAGGATGATGACCTGAAAGATGTGAACATTGCAGAAATTGAAGGTCACAGAGACATAGAAGGACTAGGGATCCTTTCATTGGAAAACCAATTAAAATTAAGAAAGTTAATATTGGAATAGAGCTAGAACCTAAATTAGCGAGTGTGGGAGACTATTGGGATGATGCTACTATTAACAAGATCACATAGATATTGCATAAATATTAGGACTTGTTTCCAACCAAGTTTACAAAAATGAAGGGCATTAAAGGGCCCATGGGAGAAATGAAAATGCCCTTGAGATCAGATGCAATAGATATCAAGCAACGACCTTATAGACTGAATCATAAATATAATCAGAAATTTAGGATTGAATTGGATAGAATGTTGGAAGCATGAATCATAGAAACTATTGAGGAATCTAAATGGATCAACCCTATGGTGGTCCAAGATAAGAAGACATGAGAAATCAGAATTTGTGTAGATCTAAGAAAGTTGAATGATGCATGTCTACATGATCCATTCCCTACACCCTTTACTGATGAAGTTCTACATAATGTAGGAGGACAAGAGGTCTACTCATTCAAAGATGGATTTTCAGGGTATCACTAGATAATGATTGCTAAGGAAGATCGACATAAGACCATATTTGCAACAGAATGGGGTTCTTTTCAGTACACAATGATGCCCTTTGGATTGAAGAATGCACCATATATATTTTCCAGGGTGGTGTTCGACGCATTTAAGAACTTCTTACACAAGTTCTTGGAATCTTATTTCGATGATTGGACTGTTTTTAGCCTAATGAAAGACCACATTGAATGTTTGATATTGATGTCAGATAAGTGTAGGAAATGTCAAATTGCTTTGAATCTGAAAACATGTATTTTCTTTTCACCCTTGTGAGTGTTTCTAGGGAATATTGTGTGTAAGCAGGGATTGTTAGTGGATCCGTCCAAGATTGCCATCATTGTGGATCTACCTCCTCCCACTTTAGTTAGACAATTGTGCATTGCATTGGGGAACACAAGATACTATAGGAAGTTTATTAAGGGGTATGCATAGATAACAACACCCATGGAGAAGCTATCAAAGAAAGATAGTAAGTTCCAATGGACAAAATAATTCCAGCAGAGCTTCGACACACCAAAGTAGAAAATGGTCACCGCACCAATCTTGGTTTTTTCATACTAGAGTAAGGAGTTCAATGTCCATGTTGATGCTTCGTCCATTTCATTAGGAGCATTTTTACCACAACCGGGTGCAGGAGACATTGACCACCCTATAGGCTTTGCTAGAAGGAAGATTTCTACAGCTGAAAAGAACTATACTATGACTGAAAGAGAAGTCTTGGCTATGGTATATGCGCTATAGAAATTTAGACACTATTTGTTGGGACAAAATTTTAAGATGTTCACTGACCATTCTGAATTAAAATAATTATTCAACAAGACAATGTTGGGGGGAATAATATGCAAATGGCTACTACTATTCTAGGAGTATGACTTTGAAATTGTGGTTAGGCCAAGAAGAATGAATAAAGGAACTAATCACTTATCCAGGTTGGAACATGGAGAGGAACCTACTAGACTAAAGGATACACTACCAGATGAACAGTTGTTGGCCATCATAAAAGTAGATGATCACTTCTCCAATATAGTTCAGTTCATGTCCACAGGAATGGCACGTCATGAGTACACAGTCATTCAAAAGAAGCAACTAGTAGTCTATGCATCCAACTTTCAACTGATAGCTGGACCATTGTATAAGATGGGACCATAGGATATCTTGAGGAGATGTGTTATGAAGGAAGAAAGACCATTGATTCTTGTAGAATCACATGAAGGCATTGCAGGAGGAAATTATGAAGGGAAAGCAATAGCACAAAAGGTTCTCAGAGCTAGACTCTAGTGGCCTACTTTACATAAATATGCTAAGGAATACTATAGAGCCTGTGATTTATGTCAAAGAGTAGGAAATCCTTCTAGAAGGGATGAGATGACTTTGGCACCACAATTAACATTACAAGTATTCGAGAAGTGGACCATTGACTTTGTGGGACCTATTAACCCACCAAGAAGGAACACAGGAGCTAGATACATTATCACTTCGACAAAGTATTTGACCAGATGGGAAGAAGCAAGAGAAGTTAAGGACTCTAGTGTAGCCACAACTGCACAATTCATATTTGAGGATATTATAACCAAATTTGGATGCCCAAAGATCCTCATGAGTGACCAAGGCACGCACTTCAACAATAAAACTATTGAATCCTTGACTCAAGAATTTGAAGTTCACCATCAAAAGAGCACTCCATACCACCCACAGGCAAATGGTATAGTCGAAGATTTCAATAAAATATTGGAGACAACGCTAACTAAGATCTGTAGTGTTAACAGAGATGATTGGGATTTAAGAATTCCAACCGTACTATGGGCCTACAGAACTACTTGCATGAAGTTAACAACACAGACTCCCTTTAAGTTGGTATATGTCTTGGAAGCAGTGGTACCTATGGAATATTTGGTTCCTAGCTTAAGAATTGCAGAATTTACCAGTATGGATGACACCAACACTATTCAAGATAGGCTTTCACAGTTACTGGAAATAGAGGAAGACAAGTTCATTGTAGGATTTCATCAATAGGTACAGAAAGAAAGGGAGAAGGCTTATCATGATAGACATATCAAGAGGAAGGCATTGAAACAAGTAGATTTGGTATTGTTATATGACAACAAGTTCATGAAGCATCCAGGGAAGTTCATGACACATTGGCTAGGGCCATTTGAGTTTTCCTATGTTACAGAGGGAGGATCTGCATAGTTGAATACCCTTAATGGAGAATGGAAAGAAGGTTTGGTAAATGGGAGCCAGTTGAAATTGTATTATGAAAACCAACTGCCTCGCAACTCTCAGTAAAATCTAGAAAGAAGCGTTTAGGTACCAGGTGCAATTGAAACTGGGTACCAGACATAGAAACTACATTTTTCATAAACATGGGAAGGGAAAAATAAGAAATCACAGGCTGCTTTGTGCATTCTGCAGTCGAAGTGATACAGAAGGCTCAATCTTGCAGTGACTCGGGATGAGTCACATGTGAGTGTTGGGGGGTCGTTGGCCCTTAGTTATGAAAGGAAGCGAAGATTAAGGAAGAAAAGAGAAACTTCGCGGAAGGCACATAAACCAAGGAGGGGTTGAAGTGGTTAAAGAAGTAGAAAAGAAGGAGCAAAGTAAAGGAAAATCTAGTCGTTGGAAGAGAAGATCGAGGAAGACAAAGCAACAAAGAAGAGGGATCACGGGCAACTCAACAAGTGGAAAAAGATATCAATGAGTGCTTTGGAGCACCACACGGAAAAGGAGTAAGGATAGGCTGGCGAAGACCTAAAAGCACTGGTCAAGTTGACCTAGTGTTTAAGCACATAGGGTTTTGGATCTAGGGTTTTGACACCTATAATTTTTCCATGTAATGTATAAATAAAGGTCTAGAAGACCTAGGAGGGTTCGTTCTAAGTGGGTTTGTTGATACTATGATTGTTGTTGTTGAGTGTGATCGTTGTTGTTGAGAGAGATATTGATTATGTATTGTAAGATCTTCATCTGGGTGAGAAGATCAACCCTACAGCTGGGTGCATAGGGAGGGGAGAGAAAGAGAGAGATTTGAAAGATAAGTGTGCAGATAGAACTGTATGTTTTCATCTAATATATCAAGAAACACAGTTCTGTGGACGTATCCACAGGTATAGGGTGAACCACGTATATCTTGTTGTTCTATGTGATTGATGTTGTGTTGTTCTCCATTTGATATACTGTTATTGAATTGTTGTGTTAGATATGAGATATAACTTGCGAAGTAAGCTTAAGCATGGTAAATAATCTCTAGATCGGTTTGCGTTGTATTTGGAATCAATTTGAATTTTGTCTCGTTGTAGACACTTTTGTCCTGCAACCCCCTATTGCTAGTTTGGGTGATACTACATATTCTTCATAGGTGTTGTCGAAAGGACCAATAGTTATGGTTTGATGGTGCACTGTAAGAGTTGAACCCTCGATCTTCCCCTACGCCAACAAATTTTATGCCCCCGGACCAAATTGTTAACATGTCCCTGAATAAATTTAGGAGGAGAGTTGAAAATTGTGATAAAACTAAAAACAAGACTCAGATGGATGAACCATCGGTTGCATTGGATCTAGGGCATCGGTTTTCATCTAGTGGGGCCCCTCTGTTGTCATTTTGTTGCCCAAAAAATCATTTGATGGAGGATCTCCAGAACTATGTCTTTTGTTAATGAGAGATAGTGCAATTTATAAAAAAGAGGTCAATTTTCAATAACATTATGTTGGGATATTGTGGGTAGTGGGGTCATTTGGTCCTTGTCCAAATAGGCGTGCAAGATCCTAGAGAACTATTGTATGCTGCTTGGTTTGGATTTTATGCCCCTGAACCAAATTCCCAACATGTCCTTGAATGGACTGAGGAGGCAAGTTACAAATAAAAATAAAACTCAAACTCAGAATCAGATGGACAAACCATTAGTTGCATTGGATCTGGGGAACTGGGTTTCAACTACTGGGGCCTCTTCACTGTCATTCCAGTTCCCATAAAATATTTTGATTGACGATCTTTGAGACTAGGTTTTTTCTCAATGAGGCAACGTGCAACTTCTGAACAAGAGGTCAATTTTCAAGAACATTGTGTCAAATGATTGTGGGTAGCGTGGTTGTACGGGCCTTGGTAAAAAATATGTGGGGGATCTTACAAAACTTTTTTATGCTGCTCATTTTAGATTTTACCCTGCTAGATTGAATTGCCAACATTTCCCTTAATGTCTTGAGAAGGTGAGTTACAACTCACGATAAAACTTAGACCGAGACTTGGATGGATGAACCATCAATTGCATTGGCTCTAGGGAACTGGGTTTCAACTAGTGGGTCGCCTCCTCTATCATTCCATTTCCAAAAAAATATTTTGTTGGAGGATATATGGGACTACGTTTTTCCCGATGAGGCATAGTGAAATTTTTGAAGAAGAGGTCAATTTTCAAGACCTATGTGCCAAGAGATTGTGGGTATCATGATCATGTGGACCTTGGAAAAATATATGTGTGAGAGTTCACAAAAATCTTTTATTCTTCTCGGTTTGGATTTTATGTCCTTAGGCCAAATTGCTGACATGTCCTTGAATGGATTGAGGAGGTGAGTTTCGAATTGTGATAAAACTCAAACCGAGACTCGGATGAATGAACTATGCATTGTATTGGATCTGGGGCACCAATTTTTAGCTAGTGGGGCCCCTTTTCTATCATTCCATTTCCTAGAAAAGAATTTGATTGATGATATCTAGGACTAGGGTTTTTCTCAATGAGGCATAGTGCAATTTTTTAACAAGAGGTCGATTTTCAAGAACACCATGTCAAGATATTGTGGGTAGTTTGGTCACATGGGTCGTGGCCAAACAAATGTATAGGAGCTTACAAAACTTTGTTATGGTGCTCAGTTTGGACTTTATGCCCACGGACAAAATTTGCAACATGTCCTTGAATGGATTGAGGAGACAAGTTGCAACTCATGACCAAGACTCAGATGGACAAACCATCAGTTGCATTTGATCTAGGGAACTCAGTTTCAACTAGTGGGGCCCCTTCGTTGCATTTAATTTCCTAAAAAAGTGTTTGATGGAGGATATTCGGGACTAGGTGTTTGCTCAATGAGGCATAGTGAAATTTCAGAACAAGAGGTCAATTTTTTAGAACATCGTTTCGAGCGATTGTGGGTAGCGTGGTCACATGGGAATTGTCCAAATAGATTTTTGGGAGCTTATGGAACTCCATTATGCTGCTCAGTTTGGATTTTATTCTGCCGGACCAAATTAACAAAATGTCCTTGAATGACTAGAGGAAGTGAGTTGAAACTCATGATAAAATTCAAATTGGGACTCAGATGGACGAACCGTCGATTCCATTGGATTTGGGGAACCAGGTTTCAACTATTGGGGGCCCTCTATTGTCATTCTATTTTCTGAAAAATAATTTATTGGAGGATCTTCAAGACTAGGTGATCCGAAATCGGATCCAGAAGCCTGACAAGGTTTAAAAATGATCAAAAATGAAAGTGCTCGGAATGCGACGAAACCATTTCCATTGCATCCATCTCGTCTTCTTGATTCCAGTGGTATATTTACTTTGTCAAATGGGCTCAGTATGAGCAAGATATCGCATTCTGTCTGAAAAGATAAACATGCAAAAAAAGGGGATGACTGTACAGTCTATATAGTGCCACGTGGCATGCTGACTGTACAGGCCATACGACCGTATAGCTAATGTGGAAATCTCGGGCGGTGACACATGGAAGCTCTAGGAGGCAACATGTTTCAGGAAGATTTGGACGTACAGACAAATAGCTGGACCAATCCAGAGGTGACACGTGTCACCACTATGAGGGTGACACGTGGCACGGATGACGTCAGCAGCTGACGCAACAGGATGAAAGGGAAGTACGACAGTTGACGCATGGAAGACATGTGGACGAATTAGCAGTTGACAGTTGGCAGAATCTGGTTGGTTGTTGATGTGCCACGTGGCCCAATCGTGGGCTACCACGTGGCACCCTGTGGTTGGCTAATGGTTTTGGTAAAATTATTTGGTTTCGCCGAGGGTTGAACCCGCGACCTCTCCTCCGGGGCAATGGATCGGTAGGGCTGGGCTAACCGCCCACCCCATGGGTGTTGCTTATTATATAAACGACAGAAATTTTATTTAAATTTGAACTGAAACTTGGTCGGGGGCGGAAAGGGCTGGGGCCTAGCCCCAACCCGTGGATATATTACACCCCCCATACAACCGGGAGCACGGGGTTAAAACGATGTGGGGTGTATTGCGATAGGGAATAGCCCATGGATCCCAGTCAGATCCCATATGACCAGGGCTATCCCTCAAATAAAGGTGCGGGGAGGTTATACGGTTGAGACACGAGCCTATGCATGCCACAGAACTAGGGGCTGGAGCGCGAACAAAGGGGAAAACGCTTATCCTTTGGGCTAGCGCTTGGCCACATGGCCTGATATGACCAGGCCAAAAGGGGAAAGCACCCAGGGCTTGGGGTCTTAGCACCTAAATCCAAATAAAATGGGTTTTTGTATTAAAGTTTTGGATATTTTTGGTTTTAATGCCTGATTTTATTGATTTTCTCCATTTTTGGGAGATATTGGGCATTTTTGGAGCCCAAATTTTGGGAGGAAGTTGGAGATGAGCAACCAACTTCAAATCTATATAAACCAGGCCTGTTTGAGGCCATGAGGAGACAAAAAAAATAGAGTTATGCTGAAGGGAATCCAAGCCAAAGCCATTTTTATGCAGGGAAGATTTTGAGGAGCAGACGCTGTTGGGTCATTTCTTGGAGCTCCGGACGTTCGTTTTGAGTGTCGTTTTCTTTGCAGGGTTCTTGAGATCTGGAAGAACATGACCAGATCAGTATTGTATCCATTTGGCATTGCAGCGATTTACTTTTGAGCTTTTGAACAGAAATAAAGAAGCCTCCCCCACAGAGACAAAGGCTCGGAGATGTAGGGAAAGTTGTGCCGAACTCTGTTATCAATCTGTGTGTTATGGTTTGTTGTCTATTATTTCATTTCAGATCTGCATATGTGTATATGGCTTTCATAATTCCTCTTCTTTCCTCATTCTTTCACTAAGTTTCTCAAATGGTTAATTAACGCATGCAAAATTAAAACTCAACCATAGTCATTAAAAGATCCTACGGATCACTAGGGTTTTTCTCAATGAGGCATAGTGAAACTTCTGAACAAGGGCTCGATTTTCCAGAAAATTATGTCTGCTGATTGTGCGTAGAGTGGTTGCATGGGCCTTGGATAAAAATATGTGTGGGAGCTTACAGAACTATGTTATGCTACTCATTTTTTATTTTATGCCTCTGGACCAAATTTTCGACATGTCCCTGAATGGCTTGAGCATGCAAGTTACAACTCATGTGACAAAAATCAAACTAGGAATCGAATGGATAAACTATTGGTTTCATTGGATCTGGGGCACTGGGTTTCAACTAATGTCCCCCCTCCATTGTCATTGTGTTTCCCAATTTTTTTTTTATGGAGGATCATCGAGACTAGGGTTTTGATCAATGAGGCATAGTGCAATTTCAGAACAATAGGTCGATTTTCAAGAACATCGTGTCGGGTGATTGTGGGTAGTGTGTTCACATGGATATTTTCCAAAAATAAATGTAGGAGCTTATGCATCTCCGTTATTCTTCTCGGTTTGGATTTTAATCCCCGAACCAAATTTCCAACACGTCCTTGAATGGATTGAGGAGGCAAGTTGCAAATTGTGATAAAACTCAAGCTAAGACTCAGATGGATGAACCATTACTTGGATTGGATCCAAGGCACTAGATTATAGCTAATTCTTCCCCTCCACTATCATTATGTGTCTCAGAAAATTGTTTGTTGGAGGATCTCCAAAACTAAGGTTTTTCTCAGTGCTTATTACATATGTTTGAAAATCTAATATCTTGTAAGGCTAGATGTGGCATGGCATGGCAAGGCATGGCATGCATGGAAAGGTAAGGAAATGCATAACATTACATGGCATGGCAAGGAAATTCATGACATGGCATGGAAAGGAAATACATCGTATGGTATGGAATGGCATGGCAAGGCAAGGAAAGACATGACATGAAAAGGCAAGGCTAGGCATGGAATTGCAAGGCAAGGCATGGCATGGAAAGGAAATTCAAGGCATGGAATGGTAAGGAAAGGCAAGGAATGGAATGGAACGTCAAGGAAATGCAATTAATGGCATGGCATGGAAATGCAAGGAATGGAATGGAATGGTGTGGCAAGTGAAGGAAAGGCAAGGAATGACATGGAAAGGCAAGGAAAGGCATGGAATGGAAAGGAAATCCAAGGCAAGATAAGGCATGGCATGGCATGGAAAGGAAAGGAATGGCAAGGCAAGGCATGGCATGACAAGGAAAGGCATGGCATGTCAAGGAATGGAAAGGAAATGCATGACATGACAAGGCAAGGAAAGACATGGAAAGGAATATCATGACATGGAAAGGAAAGGAACAACATTGAATGGCAAAAAACGACAAGGAAATGTAAGGCATGGAATGAAATGACATGGAAAGGAAAGGAATGACATGGAATAACAAGTGAAGGAAATGCAAGGCATGGCATGGAAAGGAAATACAAGGCATGGAATGGAAAGGTAATCTAAGGCATGGAAATACATGGCATGGAATCACAAGGAAAGGCATAGCATGGCATGGGATGGCATGGCATGGAAAG
>SNQJ01S0082804.1:64307-78598 GCA_010110895.2 Picea sitchensis
AACTTATTATCCCATATATATTAGATAAAAATACTCGGATGAGAATTTCAATGTCATAACATTATCTCTCTTTATTCATATATATTAGGTATCTTCATAGTTGTGAAACATGGATTATCATAATTAATAGGATTTACATAGAAATAAATGTCACTAAATAGGTTTATGTTCCATCCTTATGGTGTAGTCTCATTATACTATTGATCCATAATTTCATTTAGATTGCATGAAAAACAACATAACTTCAAGGCCTTATTTAAAATCAAAGAAATAAAAACTAATCTTTTAATTCAATAACTTTTATAAAAATATATATCATGCAGAGCTAGACCTATACCTAGACCTAGACCTTTACTTTCCTTGTCATGCCTAGATTTTCTTCTCCATGTCATGTCTTCCCTTTCCTTACCATGCATTGCAATACCTAGACCTGGACCTAGACTTATACCTATACATTGTCTTTCCATGACTTTCCTGGTCATGCGTTGTCTTTTCATGGTCTAGGTCATGGTCTATGTCATGGTATAGGTCATGGTGTAGGTATAGGTATTGGTATAGGTATAGCTCTAGGTCTAGGTCATGGTTTAGGTATAGTTATGGGTCTATGTCATGGTCATGGTTTAGGTATAGTTATGGGTCTATGTTATGGTCATGGTTTAGGTCTAGCTCTATTGCCAACATGTCCCTAAATGGCTTGATGAGGGGAGTTTCAACTCACGATAAAACTAAAATAGAGACTAGGATGAATGAACTGTCATTTTCATTAGATATAGGGCCCTGAGTTTCAACTATTGGGGTCCCTCCACTGTCATTCCATATCCTAGAAAATCATTTGTTGGAGGATCTCCAAGACTAGGGTTTTTGTCAATGAGACAGTGCAATTTATGAACAAGAGGTTGATTTTAAAGAACATTGTGTCAAGTGATTGTGGGTAGTGTGTTCATGTGGTAGTTGGCCAAAAAAACATGCAATAGCTTACAAAACTTCTTTATGATGCTTGTTTTGGATTTTGTTGGCCCTTGGTTATGAAAGGAAGCGAAGATTAAGGAAGAAAAGCGAAGTATGAACTGCACGAAAGGCACATAAACCAAGGAGGGGTCGAAGTGGTTAATGAAGAAGAAAAGAAGGAACAAAGTAAAGGAAAAGCTAGCCGTTGGAAGAGAATATCGAGGAAGACAAAGAAGAAAATAAGAGGGAATGTGGACAACTCAACAAGCAAAAAAATATATCAACGAGTGCTTTGGAGCACCACACAGAAAAGGAGGAGGGATAGGTTGGAAAATACCTAAAAGAATGGGTCAAGTTGACCTAGGGTTTAAGTACCTAGGGTTTTGGATATAGGGTTTTGAGACACAGAATTTTTCCATGTAATGTATAAATAAAGGTCTAGAAGACCTGGGAGGGTTCATTCTATGTGGGTTCATTGATACTATGATTGTTGTTGTTGAGTGTGATCACTTTTGTTGAGAGCGATATTGAGTCTATATTGTAAGATCTTAAGCTGGGTGAGAAGATCAACCCTGCAGCTGGGTGCCTAGGGAGGGGAGAGAAAGAGAGAGAGATCTACAAGCTAAGTGCACAGATATAACTGTATGTTTTCATCTAATATATCAAGAAACACAGTTATGTGGACGTAGCCCTAGGGAGAGGGTGAACCACATATATATTGTTGGTCTATGTGGTTGATGTTGTGTTTTTTTCCATTCGATATACTGTTATTGCATTGTTTTGTTAGATTTGAGATATAACTTGCGAAGTGAGCTTAAGCGTGGTAAAGAATCTCTCGATCGGTTTGTGTTGTATTTGGAATCAATTTGCATTTCCTCTAGTTGTAGACACTTGTGTCCTGCAACCCCCTATTGCTACTTTGGGTGAGACTACATCTTCTTCGCAGGTGTTTCCGAAAGGGTGAGTAGTTAGGGTTTGTTGGTGCATTGTAAGAGTTGAAACCTGGGTCTGCTCCTATGCCAACAAATGGTTCCGTTGTTGGGACCAAGATCTTCTTGAGGGAATGTCAAGGTGGTTTCCATCGAAGACAAAAATTCAGAAGTGGATAGAAGAACAAGAAAAGGACTTCGTTGAAGCTCAAAAGAATAACCCTAACATTAGTACAGAAGACTAGTTGGGAATGTACATCTTTACCGACATACACAAAATTTTCTTTGGAGGATTTTATAAGGAGTTATACGAGTGGTTAGCCAGATTGGCATATACCCATTTTGAGATCAGATCTAGACCACCTGTGGTTTGGACAACGATGTTGATCAAGAAGGTCAAGAGAGTTGACAATGCTATGTCTAGAGCAGCAGATCTCTGGTTTGATAAAACTATTGGTGGGTACATTACTGAGTTTTCCATTGACATAGTCTAATTGTATAGTCAAGTAGAGAGGTATTTCTTTAAGGGACCTAGATGAAAGTTTCTACACTTTTTGAAGCTAAGGATTAAGATGTTATTGAATGATAAGAATATCTTGAAGATACAATGAAGCTAATGTTCAATAATTTAGACAGTGACAATGACACAAAGGCTGGACACACGAGCAATGGGAGATCATTCAGAGAAGTTCCTCTTGTGAACCTATTTAAGAAAAATTACGGAGACAAGGGATTCTACAGTGGAGAAGAAGTAGATATAAAAGATGAAGAGTATTCAGAGTCCGCAAGAACATAGAAAGTAGGATATGAAGAACCTTTCCGAGGAGAACCAAAAACTTCAGGAATTGTGGCTACTGGAGAAGTAAGTAATATCACCCCTTCTATTGTTTTAGAAGCATTACGTAACCAGAGTAATCAGAGTAGTCAGAGCAATCAAAGAATTATTACAAGAAATTTAGCACATACTCATTCAAGAAACCCAGGAAGATCTACGACATATGAGATGAGGTTACCCATCTTCTAAGGAGATGGATCTGAAGCTTTTGACCAACACTAGTTCTTATGCGAAGTTGTGTGGATAATTAAGCAATTCACTGACAAACCTATTAAGAGAGCTTAGTTCAGTACTACCTCGATGAATCGTGCACTGAGATGGTACATGAATTTTTCTATAGTGAGTGCACAACCTAAACCGTTGAATGATATTAAGACTGCATTGAGCACAAAATTTAAGAAACCTAAGTCAGAGTCACAATGTATTATAGAGATGAAAGAAATCAAGCATAAGGTCATTGAACCTATTTGGGAGTTTGATCAGAGGTTTAAGACCCTAACAAGCCACTTGACTTTTCAAATTCCAGATGAACAAAATAAAGAATGGTTCATTGTTTCCCTCCTGCAACATATCAGAGTTCCTATGATGAAATAGAAAATTGCTTCACAAGCTGAAGCATTGGAGATCGCCATGAAATTAGAAGCATCCCTTGTAGGAGAATCCAGTCTAGGTATGAGTCAAATCTTCAATCAATTTACTAGTTTATCCTTACAAGTCAAATATATGAAGAAAGATAAAGGAAATGAGAAAAGATAATATATTTGGTGTATCATATGTAAATCATAGGGTGATGACAAGGAGCATTGTCCCCTATTTCATGAATACGTGGCCTCTGGAGCACCTAGTCCTTTGAAGCAGGCTATTGTACCCTGGTGTGAGGTATGTAGAACTAGACATCCTCGTGGTGGATTCAGAGGATGAGGAGGAGGAGGAGGTATGGGTCAAGGTAGAGGTCAAATTATATGTTATAACTATGCACAACCAGGAAATTTGGCAAGGGATTGTCAAAACCCTTGTACCACTTGCAACTACTGTAACTTGTTTGATTATGTCATCGAATATTGTCTAGTATTGTTGTCCAAACTCTAGGAGAGATGAGGACGAAACCAACAAGTACAACTATTATCAGCTGAACCTCGTAGTGAAGACCCCAAATTCATTGTTATTACTAGAGAAGGCGCTTCTAGAGGAGAAGATAGAGTGACCCCAGGAAAAATTGCAGAAGGATCAGGGATCAGAAGAGCTGTCAAGAAGGAGCATTTGTTTGATCCAAGAAGAGAGAGGAATACTTTCGAAGAAGCAAGCAAAGAATTCGTAGGAGAACAAGCTTCTTCATATAAGGCACAACAAGAAGTAAGGGAATGTGACATGCCACCATCATTTGACTAGTCTACTTTATCTAGACAAGGAAAAGAGGTAAGCAATCTCATGGACTTTTTATATACATGTATCAATTTGATTAAAGATGAAAAATTTGTACAAGAACTACAACACCTAGTAAGACAGTATGAAATTGGGAGAATAGACCCTATGTTGAGTAGAGATGTGAACCAAGTATTAAGGAAAAGAAGGAAAAACAAGGAATTACAACTTAGTGCTCAGAATGGAGATTACGATGTGGACTATGTGGTCCTCGACTTGGGATCAAAATTCAATGTTATCATGAAGCAGAATTGGGAATTCATGGGAAAACCCAGATTGATTTACTCTCCCATCAGGCTCAGGATGGCTAATCAGCAGGCGGTGATCCCTTTTGGAAGACTAGAGCATGTCCCCATAGACATCTATGGGATAAGGATATTTGCAGACTTCGAGGTGATTGAAATGGTTGATGATAGTTTTCCCTATCCTGCACTATTAGGAATTGATTGGGCTTTCAATAATTCGACTATTGTTGACCTAAAGAAGAGAAGAACGTCATTTGCAGGTAACGACCTTAAATACATTGCACCCCTAGACCCATATGAAGGTCACAAATATACATAACCTATCAGGGAAGAAGACCGCGCATACGAACTAGAAAACATTTAAAAACTGACATCAAGACAACATGATTACATTAATCCTACAGTAGATGGAAATCTCAGTTGGACGATTGAAAGTGCATGCTCATCAGATTTAGAAGAGGCATTAGAAAATTGGCATAACATAATGTATGAAGTCTCTACGAGGAGGTGTGCCAGATTGACCAAAGAAATTCACTAGATCAACACAGAAGTAAGTAATATCCCTACATTTGATGGCTTAAATTATTTAGAGACATTTCTAGATGAATTTGAGAAAATGGTACTAGTACAACATAGGATGTTGGTGCTGGATGAATCCTTGAAATCCACACCAGCTAGATGGTGTGGATCACATAAGAGGAACATCGTGGAGTGGAAACAATGTCACACCTTATTGATAGTGTGATTTTTAGACTAAGCAGAAGGATGGAAATTTCGATACACAAGCCAGAGTTGTCCTAAGGACCACATGCGAAGTTCTGAGGAGGCCTAGAGAAACATTCCTAAAGAACAGTGGGTGCATAAGTTCATGAACACCTTGGATACTACGCCTATCAATTGGTATCTTCAAGCAGAACTGTGCCTCATCAATACAGACTAGTATGGAATAAATTAGAACATTTTGGCTATGTTTTTATTTGAGAGTCAGCACTCCACAGTAGATCAGGATTTGCAAATTGTAAGACAAAATCTCTTTGAGGGGGCACCTAACCTCCCTTTTGAGCAAGAAGAATATGAATGGACTATGCCTCTTCAATAGTTACAGTGATTCTATAATATCAATTCTGATGAGGATGATGCCCCGAAAGATGTAAACATTGCAGAAATTGAAGGTCACAGAGACATAGAAGGACTAGGGATTGAATTACCTTTCATTGGAAAGCCAATTAAAATTAAGAAAGTTGATATTGGAACAGAGCTAGAACCTAAATTAGCGAGTGCGGGAGACTATTGGGATGATGCTACTATTAGCAAGATCACAAAGATATTGCATAAATATTAGGACTTGTTTCCAACCAAGTTTATAGACATGAAGGGCATTAAAGGACCCATGGGAGAAATGAAAATCCCCTTGAGATCAGATGCAATAGATATCAAGCAACGACCTTACAGACTGAATCATAAATATAATCAGAAATTTAGGATTGAATTGGATAGAATGTTGGAAGCAGGAATCATATAACCTATTGAGGAATCTGAATGGATCAACCCTATGGTGGTCGAAGATAAGAAGACATGAGAAATCAGAATTTGTGTAGATCTAAGAAAGTTGAATGAGGCATGTCTACATGATCCATTCCCTACACCCTTTACCGATGAAGTTCTACATAATGTAGGAGGACATGAGGTCTACTCATTCAAAGATGGATTTTCAGGGTATCACTATATCATGATTGCTAGGGAAGATCAACATAAGACCATATTTGCAACAGAATGGGGTTCTTTTTAGTACACAATTATGCCCTTTGGATTGAAGAATGCACCACATATATTTTCCAGGGTGGTGTTTGAAGCATTTAAGAACTTCTTACACAAGTTCTTGGAATCTTATTTCGATGATTGGATTGTTTTTAGCCTAATGAAAGACCACATTGAATGTTTGAGATTGATGTTAGAGAAGTGTAGGAAATGTCAAATTGCCCTGAATCTGAAAATGTGTATTTTCTTTTCACCCTTGTGAGTGTTGCTAGGGAATATTGTGTGTAAGCAGGGATTGTTGGTGGATCCTTCCAAGATTGCCATCATTGTGGATCTACCTCCTCCCACTTCAGTTAGACAGTTATGCATTGCATTGGGGCACACAAGATACTATAGGAACTTTATTAAGGGGTATGCATAGATAACAACACCCATGGAGAAGCTATCAAAGAAAGATACTAAGTTCCAATGGAAAAAATAATTCCAGTAGAGCTTCGACACACTAAAGTAGAAAATGGCCACTACACCAATCTTGGTTTTTTCAGACTAGAGTAAGGAGTTCAATGTCCATGTTGATGCTTCATCCATTTCATTAGGAGAAGTTTTACCACAACCGAGTGCAGGATACATTGTCCACCCTATAGGCTTTGCTAGCAGGAAGCTTTCTATCGCTGAAAAGAACTATACTATGACTGAAAGAGAAGTCTTGGCTATGGTATATGCGCTATAGAAATTTAGACACTATTTGTTGGGACGAAATTTTAAGATGTTCACTGACCATTCTGAATTAAAATACTTATTCAACAAGCCAATGTTGGGGGGAATAATATGCAAATGGCTACTACTATTCCAGGAGTATGACTTTTAAATTGTGGTTAAGCCAAGAAGAATGAATAAAGGAACTAATCACTTATCCAGGTTGGAACATGGGGAGGAACCTACTAGACTAAAGGATACACTACTAGATGAACAATTGTTGACCATCATAAAAGTAGATGATCACTTCTCCGATATAGTTCAGTTCATGTCCACAGGAATGGAACCTCATGAGTACATAGTCATTCATAAGAAACAACTAGTAGTCTATGCATCCAACTTTCAACTGATAGCTGGACCATTGTATAAGATGGGACCAGAGGAGATCTTGAGGAGATGTGTTATGAAGGAAGAAAGACCATTGATTCTTGCAGAATCACATGAAGGCATTGCAGGAGGACATTATGAAGGGAAAGAAATAGCACAAAAGGTTCTTAGAGATAGACTCTAGTGGCCTACTTTACATAAATATGCTAAGGAATACTATAGAGCCTGCGATTTATGTCAAAGAGTAGGAAATCCTTCTAGAAGGGATGAGATGCCTTTGGCACCACAATTAACATTACAAGTATTCGAGAAGTGGGCCATTGACTTTGTGGGACCTATTAACCCACCAGGAAGGCACACAGGATCTAGATACATTATCACTTTGACAAAGTATTTGACCAGATGGGAAGAAGCAAGAACAGTTAAGGACTGTAGTGCAACCACAACTACACAGTTCATATTTGAGGATATTATAACCAAATTTGGATGCCCAAAGATCCTCATGAGTGACCAAGGCACACACTTCAACAATAAAACTATTGAATCCTTGAATCAAGAATTTGAAGTTCACCATCAAAAGAGCACTCCATACCACCCACATGCGAATGGTACAGTCGAAGATTTCAATAAAATATTGGAGACAACGCTAACTAAGATTTGTAGTGTTAACAGAGATGATTGGGATTTAAGAATTCCAACCGTACTATGGGCCTACAGAACTACTTGCAAGAAGTTAACAACACAGACTCCCTTTAAGTTGGTATATGTCTTGGAAGCAGTGGTACCTATGGAATATTTGGTTCCTAGCTTAAGAATTGCAAAATTTACCGGTATGGATGACACCAACACTGTTCAAGATAGGCTTGCACAGTTAATGGAAATAGAGGAAGACAGGTTCATTGTAGGATTTCATCAATAGGTATATAAAGAAAGGGAGAAGGCTTATCATGACAGACATATCAAGAGGAAGGAATTCAAACAAGTAGATTTGGTATTGTTATATGACAACAAGTTCATGAAGCATCCAGGGAAGTTCAGGACACATTGGCTAGGGCCATTTGAGTTTTCCTATGTTACAGAGGGAGGATCTGCATAGTTGAAGACCCTTAATGGAGAATGGAAAGAAGGTTTGGTAAATGGGAGCTAGTTGAAATTGTATTATGAAAACCAACTGCCTCACAACTCTCATTAAAAGCTAGAAAGAAGCGTTTAGGTACCAGGTGCAATTGAAACTGGGTACCAGACATAGAAAATACATTTTGCATAAACATGGGAAGGGACAAAGAAGAAATCACAGGCTGCTTCATGCATTCTGCAGTCGAAGTGATACAAAAGGCTCAATATTGCAGTGACTCGGGATGAGTCACATGTGAGTGTTGGGGGGTCGTTGGCCCTTAGTTATGAAAGGAAGCGAAGATTAAGGAAGAAAAGAGAAACTTCACGGAAGGCACATAAACCAAGGAGGGGTTGAAGTGGTTAAAGAAGTAGAAAAGAAGGAGCAAAGTAAAGGAAAATCTAGTCGTTGGAAGAGAAGATCGAGGAAGACAAAGCAACAAAGAAGAGGGATCATGGGCAACTCAACAAGCAGAAAAAGATATCAATGAGCGCTTTGGAGCACCACATAGAAAAGGAGTAAGGAGAGGCTGGCAAAGACCTAAAAACACGGGTCAATTTTACCTAGGGTTTAAGCACATTGGGTTTTGGATCTAGGGTTTTGACACCTAGAATTTTTCCATGTAATGTATAAATAAAGGTCTAGAAGACCTGGGAGGGTTCGTTCTAAGTGGGTTTGTTGATACTATGATTGTTGTTGTTGAGTGTGATCATTTTTGTTGAGAGAGATATTGATTATGTATTGTAAGATCTTCATATGAGTGCGAAGATCAACCCTACAACTGGGTGCATAGGGAGGGGAGAGAAAGAGAGAGATCTAAAAGATAAGTGTGCAGATAGAACTGTATGTTTTCATCTAATATATCAAGAAACACAGTTATGTGGGCGTATACCTAGGGATAGGGTGAACCACGTATATCTTGTTGTTCTATGTGATTGTTGTTGTGTTGTTTGCCATTTGATATACTGTTATTGAATTGTTGTGTTAGATATGAGATATAACTTGCGAAGTAAGCTTAAGCATGGTAAATAATCTCTAGATTGGTTTGCGTTGTATTTGGAATCAATTTGAATTTCATCTCGTTGTAGACACTTGTGTCCTGCAACCCCCTATTGCTAGTTTGGGTGATACTGCATATTCTTCATAGGTTTTGCCGAAAGGACCAATAGTTATGGTTTTTTGGTGCAATGTAAGAGTTGAACCCTGGGTCTGCCCCTATGCCAACAAATTTTATGCCCCCAGACCAAATTGTTAACATGTCCCTGAATAAATTTAGGAGGAGAGTTGAAAATTGTGATAAAACTAAAACCAAGACTCAGATGGATAAACCATCAGTTGTATTGGATCTAGGGCATCGGTTTTCATCTAGTGGGGCCCCTCTATTGTCATTTTGTTTCCCAAAAAAGCATTTGATGGAGGATCTCTAGAACTATGGTTTTTGTTAATGAGAGATAGTGCAATTTATAAACAAGAGGTCAATTTTCAATAACATTGTGTTGGGATATTGTGGGTAGTGGGGTCATTTGGTCCTTGTCCAAATAGACGTGCAAGATCCTAGAGAACTATTGTATGCTTCTTGGTTTGGATTTTATGCCCCTGAACCAAATTCCCAACATGTCCTTGAATGGACTAAGGAGGCGAGTTACAAATCACAATAAAACTCAAACTCAGAATCAGATGGACAAACCATCAGTTGCACTGGATCTGGGGAACTGGGTTTCAACTATTGGGGCCTCTTCACTGTCATTCCAGTTCCCATAAAATATTTTGATTGACAATCTTTGAAACTAGGTTTTTTCTCAATGAGGCAACGTGCAACTTCTGAACAAGAGGTCAATTTTCAAGAACATTGTGTTGAATGATTGTGGGTAGCGTGGTTGCACGGGCCTTGGTAAAAAATATGTGGGGTAGCTTACAAAACTTTGTTATGCTGCTCATTTTAGATTTTAACCTGCTAGATTGATTTTCCAACATTTCCCTTAATGTCTTGAGAAGGCGAGTTACAACTCACGATAAAACTTAGACCGAGACTTGGATGGATGAACCGTTAATTGCATTGGATCTAGGGCACTGGGTTTCAACTAGTGGGTCCCCTACTCTATCATTCCATTTCCAAAAAAATATTTTGTTGGAGGATATATGGGACTATGGTTTTTCCCGATGAGGCATAGTGAAATTTCTGAAGAAGAGGTCAATTTTCAAGACCTATGTGCCAGGAGATTGTGGGTAGCATGATCATGTGGGCCTTGGAAAAATATATGTGCGAGAGTTCAAAAAACTCCTTTATTCTTCTCGGTTTGGATTTTATGTCCTTAGGACAAATTCCTGACATGTCCCTGAATGGATTGAGGAGGTGAGTTTCAAATTGTGATAAAACTCAAACCGAGACTTGGATGAACGAACTATGCATTGTATTGGATCTGGGGCACCAATTTTTAGCTAGTGGGGCCCCTTTTCTATCATTCCATTTCCTAGAAAAGCATTTGATTGATGATATCTAGGACTAGGGTTTTTCTCAATGAGGCATCGTGCAATTTTTTAACAAGAAGTCGATTTTCAAGAACACCATGTCAAGATATTGTGAGTAGTTTGGTCACATGGGTCATGGCCAAACAAATATGTAGGAGCTTACAAAACTTTGTTATGGTGCTCAGTTTGGACTTTATGCCCACGGACGAAATTTGCAACATGTCCTTGAATGGATTGAGGAGACAAGTTGCAAATCATGATAAAACTCAAACCAAGACTCAGATGGAAAAACCATTAGTTGCATTTGATCTAGGGAACTCAGTTTCAACTAGTGGGGCCCCTTTGTTGCATTTCATTTCCTAAAAAAGTGTTTGATGGAGGATATTCGGGACTAGGTGTTTGCTCAATGAGGCATAGTGAAATTTCAGAACAAGAGGTCATTTTTTGAGAACATCGTTTCGAGCGATTGTGGGTAGCATGGTCACATGGGAATTGTCCAAATAGATTTTTGGAAGCTTATGGAACTCCATTATGCTGCTCGGTTTGGATTTTATTCCGCCGGACCAAATTAACAAAATGTCCTTGAATGACTAGAGGAAGTGAGTTGAAACTCGTGATAAAATTCAAATTGGGACTTAGATGGACAAACCGTCAATTCCATTGGATTTGGGGAACTAGGTTTCAACTACTGGGGGCCCTCTATTGTCATTTTGTTTTCTGAAAAAGCATTTATTGGAGGATCTTCAGGACTAGGGTTTTTCTCAAAGAGGCATAGTGAAACTTCTGAACAAGGGCTCGATTTTCAAGAAAATTGTGTCTAGTGATTGTGCGTAGCGTGGTTGCATGGGCCTTGGCTAAAAATATGTCTGGGAGCTTACAAAATATGTTATGCTACTCATTTTTTATTTTATGCCTCTGGACCAAATTTTCGACATGTCCCTGAATGGCTTGAGCATGCAAGTTACAACTCATATGATAAAACTCAAACTAGGAATCGAATGGATAAACTGTTGGTTTTATTGGATCTGGGGGACTGGTTTTCAACTAATGGTCCCCCTCCGTTGTCATTGTGTTTCCTATTTTTATTTTTTATGGAGGATCATCGAGACTAGGGTTTTGATCAATGAGGCATAGTGCAATTTCTGAACAAGAGGTCGATTTTCAAGAACACCATGTCGGGTGATTGTGGGTAGTGTGTTCACATGGATATTTTCCAAAAATAAATGTATGAGATTATGCATCTCCGTTATTCTTCTCGGTTTGGAATTTAATCCCCAAACCAAATTTCCAACACATCCTTGAATGGATTGAGGAGGCAAGTTGCAAATTGTGATAAAACTCAAGCCAAGACTCAGATGGATGAACCATTACTTGGATTGGATACAAGGCACTAGATTATAGCTAATGGTTCCCCTCCACTATCATTCTATGTCTCAGAAAATTGTTTGTTGGAGGATCTCCAAAACTAGGGTTTTTCTCAGTGCTTATTACATATGTTTGAAAATTTAATATATTGTAAGGCTAGATGTGGCATGGCATGGCAAGGAATGGCATGTCATGGAAAGGTAAGTAAATGCATAACATTACATGGCATGGCAAGGAAATTCATGACATGGCATGGAAAGGAAATACATCGTATGGTATGGAATGACATGGCAAGGCAACGAAAGACATGACATGACAAGGCAAGGCTAGGCATGGAATTGCAAGGCAAGGCATGGAATGGAAAGGAAATTAAAGGCATGGAATGGTAAGGAAAGGCATGGAATGGCATGGAATGTCAAGGAAATGCAATGAATGGCATGGCATGGAAATTCAAGGAATGGAATGGAATGGTGTGGCAAGTGAAGGAAATGCAAGGAATGGCATGGAAAGGCAAGGAAAGGCATGGAATGGAAAGGAAATCAAAGGCAATATAAGGTATGGCATGGCATGGAAAGGAAAGGATTGGCAAGGCAAGGCATGGAATGACAAGGAAAGGCATGGCATGTCAAGGAATGGAAAGGAAATGCATGATAGGACAAGGCAAGGTAAGACATGGAAAGGCAAGGAACAACATTGAATGGCAAAAAATGACAAGGAAATGTAAGGCATGGAATGACATGACATGGAAAGGAAAGGAATGACATGGCATAACAAGTGAAGGAAATGCAAGGCATGGCATGGAAAGGAAATACAAGGCATGGAATGGAAAGGTAATCTAAGGCATGGAAATACATGGCATGGAATCACAAGGAAAGGCATAGCATGGCATGGGATGGCATGGCATGGAAAGGAAAAGTGATGCAATTAATGGAATGGAATGGCATGGGATGCCAAGTCAACTAAATTCATGGGATGAAAAGGCAAGGAAAGGCATGGCATGACATGTAAATTCAAGGCAAGGAAAGACATGACATGGAAAGGAAAGGCATGGTATGAGATGGCATGGAAAGAAAAGGTAATGCATGGAATGACAAGGCAAGGCATGGAATGGAAAGGCAAGGCATGGCAAGGCAAGGAATGGAAAGGAAATGAACAACATGGCATGGAAGCAGAGGGAAATGCAAGGCATGGAATGGCAAGGCATGGAATGGCAAGGCATGGAATGGCAAGGCAAGGCATGACATGGAAAGAAAGGCAATGCAAAGAAAGGCATGGAAAGGCAAGGCAAGGAAAAGAATAGAATGAAAAGGAAAGGCATGGAATGTCATGGCATGGAATGGAAAGGGAAGGGAAGGCAATGCAAGGAAAGGTAATGCAACGTATTACAATGCATGTCATGGAAATACATGACATGGAATGGGAAGGAAAGGCATGGCATGGCATGGGAAGGAAAGGAATGGCATGGAAAGCCAAGGCATGGCATGGCATGGAAAACAAACATAATGTAAGGCTAGGAAAGAAAGGAAATTAAAGGAAAGGGAAGGATAAACATAGTTCCCTAACAAGTGACGAAAAATCATGGCATGGCATCGTATGGAAAGTGAATTCAAGGCAGGTTATGGAATGGCAAGGCAAGGAAATACATGGCATGGAAATACAAGCTAAGGCATGATAAGGCATGACATGGCATGGAAAGGATAGGAATGACATTCCATGGAAATGAAAGGAATTGCATGAAAAGGAAAGGAAAGGCATGACATGGTATGGAATGGTAAGGAAAGGCATGGCATGGGAAGGAAAGGAAAGGCATGGGATGGAAAGGAAAGGAAAGGCATGGCATGGAATGGAAAGGCAATATGGCATGGAATGGCATGGAAATTCAAGGCAAGGAAAGGCATGGAATGGAAAGGCATGACAAGGCAAGGCAAGGCATGGCATGGCAAGGCAAGGAAAGACATGGCATATTAAGGCAAGGCATGACATGGAAAGTCAAGGCAAGGTAAGGCATGGCATGGAAAGGAAAGACATGGAATGACATGAAAAGGAAAGGTGTGGAAAGGATAGGAAAGAAAGGGAAGGTAAGGATAATCATAGTTCTCTAACAAGTGAAGGTAAATCATGGC
>SNQJ01S0082806.1:22658-33086 GCA_010110895.2 Picea sitchensis
TGAGACCCCCTTGTTTGTGGGACAAGGGACCCCCCTCCGCCCAACGATTTGACTGGTAAAGTATACGAAGGTATACATACCCTACCCCCCTCTGGATTTGAACCTATGACCTCTTAAGAGGAAACACATTAAAGAGCCTCTACTCCCCCATTATGTCATACAATACACATGCGAAAATTGTTTTTTCCCATGTGAGGATGGGGCAACTGCTCCCATGTGGTATTAAGTCTCAATTATATCAGAAATGTTTGTAAATCCATACAATCCTTTCCTCCTTGCCTTGCAAATCATGAGTGTTGAAGCCTTATCGAGGTATTTTGGTAGGTCCCATTTCCATGTTCTAGACGGTGGGTCGATGTTAATGAAGATATGCTTGTATTAAAGACAACGATACAAGGTATTGGAAAGTGGGAGTATTCACTTAGGTGTGATTATTTTAGTCTTGATTGGTTGTAAGGAAGGTGACCGAGAAGTAATGGTAAACTACCATGGCCATCTAGAACGTTGTGTCGTTTGTGAGAACTTTGAACTACACAGAGGTATTCAGATGTCTAATAGGCACATTGAAGAGGTCTAGGATTGTTTTTCGTTGTACACTAGAAAGTGTGAAGGATTGGGAGAGGAAGAATATGTTGGAAGTTCAGACAATGCAAAGGTAGATAATTGGCATCAATATTGAGATAGAGTTAGTGAAAAGCCATTAGAGGAAGTTTGAAATTATCTTAGGAAACAACACTTATTGAAGAGATAGCAAACAAAATGAATATGTTATAGGAAAGGATTGAAAAGATGGAATTGGAGAAATAGTTTGATAATAATGGGAATTAGTTAGTGGATCCTCCATCCTTTTCTGTTGGTTTTGGAGTGGAAAATCCTGATGGAAAAGGAGGAAGATATAGTGCAATAGATATCAGCTCAAGTAAAGAAAAAATCCTTTGTTATTCTGTCATTCAAGGCTATTGACAATTTCAAATCCCATGGGCATGATCTCTATTAGTCTTTGAATTCTATAATGTTTTGGAAAGTTGTGTTTTTTGTTGGACAATTTATATTGCTTTACACTTAGACGAATATACAACAATAGATATAGAACTTTAAATCTAGGGGCTATAATATAAAGTAGTGTTGATATTTTGAGAAGTTGTTCAACATTTTTTACTATGGACCTCCTAATATTTTGTATTTTCTTGTTGGATAGTTTGGCCATATCATTATTTTAACACAAATATAGTTGTTTCTCGTGTGTGTGATTGTAAATTTTGTGTTTTATTGCTCAATGTAAGAGATTGATTGCCTTCCCTAATTTAAATGAGTTGACTCATACATCCACTTCATACTTTCGGTGGAATAGTTAACTACGAACTTTAACATTCACAAGGTCCATTCCTTGGTAATCTATATATTATTGTTTACATCTCCATCTTAAACAAGTGGGGCATCATTTATTGAAGCTCTGAGCATTTGTACCTTTGGATATGTAGGTGAAGTCACCCAATGTTGACTCGATTCTCAATGTTTTCAATAAGTGAAATTATTCTTCAAACACATTTTAACCTATAACACTTTCACCATTGATCATGAAGGATGACACTTCCATGTGTCCATCCTCAAACCATAACATAGTGCTAAATGTTAAACATCCAAAAATGTTATTCAAACTTTCCAATACAATTTTATTTAAAAGACTTTTACTTTTTGTTTTCTAATAGAAAATTCACTCGAAATTATATTACATTATAATCTCATTTACATCAACAAGTACCATTCAAAAAGGGTATTTCCAATAGTTCCATCAAAACTGGAATATCCCCAAAATCCAAAGCAAATAACTTATGTCCCTAATGACTCAGAAGGAGTGATCCAAATAGGGCAACTACACTCAATACTCAAAGAAGGCCAAATACAAAATAGTTCATCTCCACGCAGGAGACTAAGGACAAAGATTCCAAGAATCAGTACTCGAGCCAAAAACTCCAAAAAATAACTAATAACCCCGGATTTTAGAAGAGATTTTGATGGAAAGGTGGACCTGACTTCCCATTTTCCCAAGTATAGAAGGTTAATCTGCCTGTTGGACCTAGCAAGGCTTGTTTGGAGAGGTGATCTACTTCTTTATTATATTCCCTGTATATATGATGATAGCTGATTTCTTGGAAGTTTGTAGACAATACCTTGGTTTTGCGCTTCCAGCCTTCAATGTTGATAGCATTTAATTTTCCAATTTGGTTCAACCAATCTATGATCACCTTAGAATCCCCCAATAACTGAATCTTTGGAATTTTCCATAGATTTGCAAGTGTTAGAGTTACCCAAGCCCCCAGTAGCTCCGCTTTTGAGTTTGTACCAACCCCTTCATTGATATTCCATCTATAAAATTCCAGGTCTGGGATTTTGATGACTCCCCCCACTCCACAGTTTGATCCACCCCGAATGGAAGCCCCATCAAAAAAAGTAGTGTGATCTAAAAATTGGCAGTTCAGACTCCTTCTAAGAGTACTCAGTTTTTGGGAAGAGGAACAAGAATTTTGCGCTTTAAAGTTTTACAAATCATAGTCCAAACCGAGGGCACTTTGTCCTCGAAAATAAATTGATTCCTCTCAAGCCATATATACCAACATAAATGTACAGCCAGAGTATTGGATACAGTTTTGTCTTTTGTCAAAGAGTCAAAACAATCACTAAAGGAGGTACCTGTCCATCAAAATTTTAGTTTAAGCATGATGGATAATATGTCCCACACTGTCTGAGTGAATGAACATTGCACAAATAGATGGTCTATATATTCAACATCATTTTTACATAGAGGACAAAAGCCGGGACCCTGCCATCCTTTTTTTTGCAAAACATCCCAAGATAAAATCCTATTTTCGGCCGCCATCCAAACAAAGAGTTTTAACTTCAACTGTATGTTCCACTTCCATAGTTTAAATTTCCAATTGTTCCAGATTGGCAAATCTTGGGTAGATATAAGAGTTGTGTAAATGTTTTTTACAGTGAGCTTCCGAGTGGAGTCACCTCCCGTCTAGAGAAGAGAATCTGTTGCATCTAGGAGTGAAACACCTGCTTCATTTAAATTATTGCAATAGCACTCCCATTCGAACGCTAAGCTGCCCGTTAGCCCCAAATCCGTGTTGCTAATCCATGTCTTTGATAGAGTAACTAGATCTTGTGAAACTAATGCTAAAGTCAATACAGTGATTCTTCTACGAGTTAAATGTGCTATTAACTCTTCCGATAGGAAAGATTTTAAACTTAATCCAAGAATCTGATCTCTGCCTATATAAATGAGATGTCCCAAACCTGGGAACCAACTAAGTCAATGAATTATTACATGAATAGAATGAACTAAGCTAATCCACATCCTGAATGCCACACATAAATTCACATTCAAACAATAGAGGAAATAAATTTACATGTTATTTCTAAACTCAAAGTAATGAACTTTTCCAAAGTGTTACTGATAGTTACCATTCAAACAAACAATAGAGAGGAAATAAATTTACATGTTATTTCTAGACTCAAAGTAATGAGCTTTCCCAAAGTGTTACCCATAGTTACCATTCAAACAATAGAGGAAATACATTTACATGTTATTTCTAGACTCAAAGTAATGAACTTTCCCAAAGTGTTACCCATAGTTACAAGAATATTCCAATGTTCAAAGGGGAGACTATGCATTCTCACCCATACCTCGTGGACATCAATGATTTAATAAATCATTGATGTGTTTTCAGCAAAAACATTTTTAGTTGAAAAGTTGAGTGGAAAATATTCCATGCACGCGTTCCAAGGATTAGACCCTTTATTATCTACTCCAATAAACAAGGCTTTCCACTTTTCTTGGAAGCATATGTACTATGGCGATTTATCTACAAGTATTAAGAAGGACATGAAAATTAAAAAAATATATTCTTTTTTATATTTGCAATGAGTAGGTGAGTTCAATATATTACTTAGATGGTTAAGTGAAAGTAATGACAATTTTTAATAAAATTAATTTTTTAAAATCTATTTATCTCCTAGGAACTCCACCATGTATCATTCATGTAGACTTCCAAGTTGGTTTGAGAGCAGTGGGTCTCCACCATCCATTATTCAAGTATGAATGAGTGCCTCCATCGCCCTTGCCCATCAACTACTCCATATGTTTATGTTGTGTGTAATTTATTTGTATTAATTTATGCTTTGTCTAATTTATTTGGGTAAAGTAATAATATAACTAGTCGCATCCTTTGGCCATTTATGGTAGCACCCAAGTGTTCAGGTACAACTGTTTAGGTTTTGTTCTTGGATTATGAAAAGCTACTTTTCTATGAGTTTATGAGTTAAGTTATTATATTATTGGACTTTCAGCTAACATTTTTATAACATAAAGTTTTCTATAAAGAGAGTAGAGTTTTCATTAAACTTTCAACTAATCTTTTTATAAGATAAAGTTTTTAATAAATAAAGTTAATGGGGTTGTAGTTTAATGGTAGAAAGGTTTTGTTTTATTAATTTGTTTATTAAGTAATTTATTTGAGATAAAAATAAATCACTATAATTAAATATAAATGTTGATATAATAATATTCAACCATAATAATAGTTTAATTCAACAAAATTTAAATATGTTTTTTAAAATTAATCTATCAAATATAATTAGAATAATTATTATGTAAGTAATTGTCTATTTTAGAGTTGATTTCTAATGTGTATTTGAGTAATTAATAACCAAACCATAGGTGTACACAATCCAAAGCTTATTAATATTCTAAGCAATTCAAAAAACATTTGGCAGATAGACTTGAAGCATTAACATGAGAGCTTTAGTCAAACACTTTGCTAACAATCCCTACAATACTCACTCATTATGGGCCTTAATATCTCATATAAAATATACAAAACAATGAAGAACCTCAAAAAGATATCCGTGCCAAAAGCTAGAGATAGTTTCAATAGATCAAACATAAGAAAAGAATTGTACTTGTCTAACAATGCCAAGTTCACTATTATTCTTTAGATTTTCGTCATTATAGTAATAATAATTTAAGGACAAATGTTATGATTTTTTTATAGTCTCCCTTTAAAGAAAAACCCAGAAAACATATGAAAGAAAAGGCTAGAAAATAACCTAGGGCCTTAATAGGGCTTGCTCACACGTAATGGGTTGGAAAGGATTCAAACAACCACACTTGTGCTAACTTAAGACATGAGCACAATCCCAACCATGATAATTTAAGCACCAATATTCATACAAATCACTAAATTCCATCATAAACTTGTCCAAAGAAACTCTACCATCAATTACAACTAAAATGATGATTTACCTAGCTAAATTTAAATATAAAAACATTTTATTTATTGAGAAAAAATTAAGAATTGCTCTAAGAAAAGAAAATATTTCAAATATCTAAATAAAGATAAATCCATCAAACATGAAAAATATTAAAAAAGCAGGATCATGGCGTTTCCCCTCTGCGCAAACCCTAGCCAGCCTTTTTGTTGCCCCTCCTTTTGCCTCCCTCTCATGGCTTCGACCTCGGGTGGGGGAGCCCCCTACCCCAATCCTCCTTCTCCTGACATCGTAGCCTTCTCCTCCCTCATAGTCGCTCTCTCGAAACCCCCTAAGAAACAACAAAACTCGAAGTTCGTAAAAAAATTGGACGCAATCCCAACTATCCCAGTTCAGCCAGCTTCTAGAGCCCACACTCTGAAACTAGTGGAAAATGGACTTATTGGCCAATTTACAGGTATATGGCCCTCCCCCAAAAAAATGGCCCTCTAGTTAGAGCGAAACTGGAAGCCGCTTATCAAAGGACATCTCACCCATGCTTTCTGTGGAAAGGGATTTTATGCATTTTATTTCAAAGAAAAAATGATAGGGATCTTATCTTCAGGAGTGGACCATACTTCATGGGCTCAAGAGGTCTGTACTTAAACCGTTGGATGCCTGATTTATGTCCATAAAATGACATCCCCAAAGTATTTCTTGTCTGGGTTTGTCTCCCTTATCTCCCCCTCCACTATTGGAATGATGAAACTATCCAAAATATTGGAAACACACTGGGAAAATACATAGACAGAGCTAAACCCAAGGATGGTCTGCAAGCTTGCATGTGGATCTGTGTGGAAGTGGATATCGAAAAAGTTCTTCCAGAAGCCATCAATATCACACTAGACAACTGGTTGTACATTTAGAAGGTAGATTACGAGCAACTCCTGTTCAAATGCAAATATTTCCACGAGTATGGGCATTTTGCCAAGAATTGTCCAAAGATGGAAAATGAATCTAACACGACATACCAGGAGAAACAATGGAAGCAGCCCAAGAAAAAGAAACAACCGGGGAAGTAAGGAACCCATCAGAATAAATGGAAACCTCTTTCCCCTCCAAAGGGAGCACCCTCTAGTCCAAAACCCTCCTCTCCCAGTAACCCCCACCTCCTCCCTGAAGCCGCCTCTCTAAACCAGTTCAAAGCCCTTTCAATCCCGGATCTGGGCGAAGACCCCACCCACTCTTTGCCTCCTAAACTTGAAGACCCCCAAGTCACTAATGGCCCTACCCCTCCCCCCTCCCCCAAAGCAAGAGAAGTCTACACTGATATTTCAGAAGAAGAATCTGAACACTCGATGGCCACAACCCACCGCAAAAAGCCAAGTCGCAAACCCAACAACCAAAAAAGAGAAGAACTAGCGAATCAAGAAAAAGAATTGGGAAAGCAAAAAACTATGGAATAAATGTTGAAGAAAGAAACTAGATCCCATCGAAATCAAAGCGGTCCAGTCGCCTCAAAAGGAGGCAACCCCAAATCTCATTCTAAATGATAAAATTCATATCCTGGAACTGTAGAGGATTGGGCTCGAAAGAAAACATAGAAATGGTTCAACAACTCATCAAATCCGAGCAACCTCACCTCCTCCTTCTCTAAGAGACTAAGAAGCAAGCAAAGGAAGTTTTGAAAATCATAGATCTAATGTGGAAAAATAGCAAAAGCAGAGCCATCAGTGTAGCAGGGACGTCTGGAGGCATTTTCACACTTTGGGATCCGCAAGTTTTTAACATCAATAATGTGAAGGAGTCAACTAATTGGATGTTTCTCAATCTAACACAAATCCCCTCAGGTATGTCTATCTGGATTCACAATATTTACATGCCTTGCACCCCCCAGGAGAAACTCTAGTGATGGAACTCCCTCCTATCACTCTCCGACGAAGTAAGAGGTTTGAATCTTATAGCGGTGGGGGATTTTAATACCATTCTATGCAACAAAGAAAAAATGGGTTTCAATATAGTCTGAGATCTTGCAGGGAGATTATGGAAGACTTCTCCTCCTCTTGGGATCTTTTAGACATAAATCCCTCCAATGGAAAGTTCACCTAGTCCAATAATATATCTGACTCTTCCCATATCGCGGTGAGGCTAGATAGATTCTTCCTCGGTACCCCCCTCCTCAGATCCCCTATTATCCCTACTTCCTTCATCCTCTCTTGGGTTGGATCCGATCATCGACCTATATCCCTTCTCCTTGTTGAGCCTCTTAATCTCAGACCAATCCCCTTCTGGTATAACCCTCACTGGCTTCTTTACCCCTCTGCCCTCTCCATTATTGATTCAACGTGGAACCAATGGATCAACGACTCCCCCATAGATATATGGAAACACAAAATCTGTATGCTTAAAGAAGCTCTAAAAATTTGGATTAAATCAAAATCGGTCAGCTTAGGCCAATCCAAAATTCAGCTGGAAAAAAAGATGGACAATTTAAGAGAGAAACTGGAAGGGGAGCAAGCAGATCCATCTACAATGAAAGAAAAGAGAATCACTTTCGAAAGGTACATGTGAATTATGAAAACCGAAGAAGAGCAGTGGAGATTAAAATCAAGAATACTTTGGCTTCAAGCATGGGACATAAATACTAAATTTTTCCATTGACAAGCTAAGGCCAGAATTTGGAGAAACATAGTATCTGAAATCAACACTAAGGAAGGCCGCTTGATTACAGATTATGAGAAATTAAAAAGAACAACCTCCCAACATTTTGAATCCATGTACAAGGAGCATCCCACTTATAACCTTGACTCCATAGAAAGAATGCTCGACCCTATTCCCCTACTTCTAAGTCCTGAAGAAAATGATCAACTTTGCAAGATCATTACAAAAGAAGAGGTTTGGGCTATCATAAAATCAATGAACCCAGACAAATATCCAGAACTGGATGGGTTTTCGGCCCACTTCTACCAAAATATCTCAAGGAGTCAAAAGAATAAACAACTCCCAATTTGTGGATGACACCATCCTGTTGGGAGGGGCCTCAACTATTTTAGCAAGAAGATTCAAAGCAAAAATGGACGACTACACAACAACCTCGGGAGGAAAGGTCAATGAAATCAAAAGTTAAATTTATGGATGGAATTTTCCTCACCATGAAATGCAGGCTATCGCTAGAATCCTCAACTTCACTGGCACCACTACTTGGCAATCTTTCAACTACCTCATCATCCCCATATCCTTAAAATCACCTCCTCCACGACTTGGAACAATATCATAGACAAGATAAAAGTAAAATTCAACAAGTGGGGATCCCTTTGGCTAAATCATGCAGGTAGAGTTGTCCTCATCAAATCCGTTCTCTCTATTCTTCCTATTTTCCAGCTCTCTATGTTACTAGCCCCGGGGAAATTTAAAACATAAATTTCCCAAGAAATCAGAAGATTTATTTAGAAAGGAGATCGCTCCAACTCTAGACGCCATCATCTCATAAGATGAAACATTGTCTAAGCACCTAATTCCAGAGGGGGACTTGGAATAAGAGACCCATTTCTCCTTAATCTTGCTCTGGGCGCAAAAATTCTCTGGAGATTGGTCTCCGAAAAAAACAAATGGTGGAAAAAGGATATTTTGCATAAATACTTCACTAAAAGTAGACTTCACTGCTTGGACCATCCTCTCCTAACATAAAGTGGCTCTCAAATATGGAATCTCCCGAAGGCCTCCCTCCCCCTCATTCAAAATAATCTTTCCTGGTCCTCGGGTAATGGGAAAAATATCAAATTAGCTACTGACAGAATTAATGGATCTTCACCCCTGGAACAAGAATCCTCTCTCCTCCCGCTACTCTCCTGGATTTCAGACCAAGGTAAACACTCTCTTTATGACATCTCCACTTGGAATAGAACTACAAGAAAATGGTTAAGTTGGGACCTTGGAAATCCCCCTCCAAATCTTCAACCAATCTCCCACCTACTCATCTCTAGACTAAAAGGTCGCACCCCCATCTCTCTTAATTCTAAATACCTATGCTCCTGGAACACTCACCATTACTTGATAAAGCAAGGAATCCTCGCCCTTATTAATGATACCCAACTTCCACCCAAAGCATCCCACTGGAAGAATATCTGGAACAACGATGGATTACCCAAAATAAATATATTATGTTGGACCTTGCTCCATCAGAAAATCCTAACAAGTGAAAATCTCAGCAATAGGGGAATCCACGACCCTTTTAGGTGCGCTCTCTGCATGCAAGAATCTGACACCATTCAACACACTTTTCTCGATTGCAGATATGTTTTCAGGGTCTGGGAGACAATTCTACAAAATTTGAATGATAAATTCAGGTGGCCAAACACTATCAACCATCTTCTTCAAAATTGGAAATCTAGATACAAAGGCTCTTTAAAGAACAAATCAACATTCCATAGAATCTGGACAACCTTACCCAAATACGTCTGCTGGAAAATATGGCTAGCCAGAAACAAAGCACTCTTTGCGGGGGAACTCAGTCACCCTGCTTCAACTGCCAACATGGCCATTAACCTTCTCTCAGAGCATCTCTCCCGAAGGAAGCTCCCAGCGATCTCACTTTAGAATATGGACAGCTCAGAAAGTGCATGGGTGAGCAACCTGAATATTATTTTTAGAAACACTTCTTCTGCCACCTTCCATCCCACCTGGAAAATTCAATTCAATAAGACACAGCTAGGAAATTGGCTCACAAATAGATTGACGCATTCCCTATTTTTTCAATTGCGCTTCAAAAGGAAATTTCGGGGAAGCAGGTGTGGGAGGGGTGATTCTCTACCCAGGAGGTCAATTGGAAACCACTTATGCCCGGAGCTTAGGACAAGCAACCAACAATCAAGCAGAAGTCTATGATCTTCTCAAAGGCATGAACATAGCCAAGGACAAAGACATCTCTGCCCTCATTGTCCTTGGGGAATCTCGTCTCATTCTATCTTACTTGCTACTTAGTAAAGCTCCCAGTAATCTCACTCTCAACTCCATACTCAACAGAATCAGGCAAGAAATCCCCCATATCAAAGAAGTTCACTTCTTTCATGTGGCCCGTTCACTCAACTCTCGGGCTGATCTCCAAGCTAATCTGGTTGTAAATCTCTCGGAAGGCCTTCTCCAATCCAATGGCCTCACCCGTCTTCACCCCATCCC
>SNQJ01S0082806.1:40116-58356 GCA_010110895.2 Picea sitchensis
TAATTCCCTATTTTACCACACTTCCAACATTTCCTCAAATATTTTCCTGGAGACTTAGATCTACCTGTAGATTTAGATCTCCCCCCCAAAGACTTACCGGGATTCCTGTCTTGGGTACGACCTCTTACAAATAAAGCATATGTGTTATGACTATCCATGATTTTCCACCTCATCTCTTCATATAACAAGGATGGAACTACATCCTCATACTTCAATGTAGATTGAGTGGTACTACCAATTGTTACAACCAAATTATCCCAAGAGTCTGGCAAAGAACATAACAAAGTAATACACTTATGTTCTTCTCCAATCATAATATTAACAGATACGAGTTGACTTACCAGGGTATTAAAGACATTTAGATGTTATGTCACAGAATCTCCATCTTCCATCCTAAGATGATACAACTTCTTTCGAAGAAACAACTTGTTTACCAGGGAATTTGATTGATAAAAATTCCCTAATTTATCCCATAGTTCCTTGGCTGTAGATTATCCTGAGACATTCAACAACACCGAATCTGTCAGGCAGAGTCGAATAGTACTCCTTTCTCTTCTATCCAACTTCTCCCAATATTCCTTCTACATACCAGTAGGTGGTCTACTAGTAGTCTCTGTACTAGTAGGTTGTGTACCAGTTGACTATGTGCTAGTAGGCTGCATACCAATAGGATGTGTACCCAGATCCACAATGATCCATTGTTCTTTGTCTACAAGAAGGCCCTCCATATTGAGCTTCCATAGCTCAAAGTTTTTACCGTTGAACTTCTCTATCTCGATTCTATAAGAGATCACCATTCCTCTTTCTACACTTGAATAACCACTGCAAAAGTTCCCACTAAACCCAGGTTTATCATAGACCCAAGATAGACTTGATCTATCAAGACCAAGCAAAACCCTCAGCAACAAAGGCATCCCTTTGAAGCCAAAAATGAGCTATGATACCACATGTAAGTTTTAAACCTCTGAAGTAAAGAAATGCATACACTTGAATCACCACTACAAAAGTTCCCACTAAACCCAGGTTTATCATAGACCCAAGATAAACTTGATCTATCAAGACCAAGCAAAACCCTTAGCAACAAAGGCATCCCTCTGAAGCCAAAAATGAGCTATGATACCACATGTAAGTTTTAAACCTCTGAAGTAAAGCAATGCATACATATTCTTAAGAAAAAACAGAAATTAATCAATGGCTCATACACATAGTACACATAGATTTATGTTGGAAACCCTCAACTGGGTGAAAACCAATCTTCCTTGGTTCCACACCTTTCAACTCTTCATTGTATTAATTTCACCATACAATATATACAATGTTTTAGGTATTCTGTAGCTACCAAAACCTTAATCCCTTAATCCATGATTAATTTATAAAACTGCTAAAAATAACAAAAACCGCCCAAAAATAATTTCAGAGCGTTGCCCCGAATGCTGCGCATAACCAGGGGGGGCANAGGAAAGTTCCCGATGCACACGACACAAAGAGTGAAGGAAGTTTGTATCGTCAGACATAGTTGTCGAATCTGATGCACCCACACACACACATGCAAAGAAGATAACACATACCCAACAACTTGTCTTAGAGATTCGTACCAAGAAGATTAGCCAGAAATTGACTCTTTAGTTCCTGGAATGCTACTCAGAGCTTAGAAGGATTGCAATCCATTGGAGTCTTTGGATACTTTCTCGAGTAAGTTAAGATTTTTCTGCCCTTCCTTTTAATTCTCTTTAACAGCTTGGGAGAGAGATACCTTGGAAGCCTTCATTGCTCAGAAACAAGGAGCTCCAAAGGATTTCCCTCTTGATTCTATTTCATCTCCTACCATTCTGGTTCCTAGCGCTGAGACTCCTGCTCATTAGGTTGGGGAGTGGCTTACTAAGTTGGTTTCTTTGTGGCCGAATGACTCTAAAGGAGGTAGAACTCCTTCTGAAGTGCTTGGGGGAAAAAGGAGTCCACATAAGGGGATTGTCCCTATTACGAGTGTCACTAAGGGGGGGAGAATCCACTTGTCAATTGAACCTGAGGGGGATAATTACTTCTTACCAAGGTTTGGAGAACCGAAGGTTGGGGAAGACTCTCTTCGAGCAGTCTTGGACTCACTAGTTCCTAGTTTTAAAGAATCTGGGTCTCCTATCCCTTTGTTGGCCTATCTTGGGAGATCGGTGGTAGAAAGAGAGGGGCCCAGTGGACATATAGACTATGACGTTTAGTTGGGAGAGGGCTCGGGGAATGAGTTTGCATGGTCCAGGGGTTTGGGTATTGAGTTGTCTCCTTTAAAAACTAGGAGTGCACGAAAAAAAGGTGAAGAAAGTTCCATGACCACTTCCCATCCTTTGTCATATTTTTTTGATTATGTGACGCTTAGAGGCATGAAATCCCATGCAAGGGCTAAACCATGGTTGTGTTATCCTTAAATATCAAAGGGGTGCCCCCCCCACTTAAAGAAACTTGCCTGCGTAGATTGCTCGATAGGACAAATCCATATATTCTTTTTTTACAAGAAATGTTGGTTGATGATCTGAAGGCAAGATATTTTTTTAACACCTTACGACCTACTTGGTACATTAGCGCAACCAGCTCGGTTGGAAATTCGGGGGGTTTACTGATGACTTGGGACCCAAATAAATTTAATCTAGTTCCTTACTTGTGCGATGGTGGGATTTTTTTGACATGTCATTGTTTGGAAAACAAAAGGGAGCGTGTGCTTATTAATGTGTATGGCCCATGTACTGATAGAAAAGAAGTATGGGACAAGGTGGTCGAAAGGGGATTACTTTCAAAAAAGAATTTTATTATAGCAGGTGATTTCAATTTTACATTAAATGCTGGAGAGATTTGGGGTGACACAGCTCATGAAGATAATCTGTCTGGTTATCTTAAAGATATTTTATAGGGATTTGGGCTTGTAGTCATTAAGCTGGATAAACTTGTCCCAACTTGGCGAAATGGTAGGAAGGGAGCAGGTTATATCGTAAAAAGTTTGGATCGGGTGTTTTTGTCTAAAGACCTGATTAAGAGAATTGGCAGTTATCAGTCTTGGGTGTCATATCCTTTCCTTTTGAATCATGCTCTGATTATTTTACAGTTGGAAAACACATTACAAATTAAATCTTATCCCTTCAAATTAAATTCCTTGTGGTTAAGAGAAACTGAATTTGCACAAATAGTTAAAACTATTTGGCGGGATCAACGGTTTCTTCAGGAAACTAGGGTTCAACGAAGGTTCGTGGAGAAACTAAAATCCCTAAAATGTCAAATAAATTTTTTGGGCAAAGCAACAAAAGAGGTGGAAGTTGACAAATTTAGTAAAGTTGGAGGAACACTTTGAAGCCACACTTCAAGGATTTTCTGGGGATTCATAGAATTTGGCAGAGGAAAGTCTCTTAAAACGATTAGAGGAAGAGAGAAACAATCTATTGGTGGAAGAAGAGGAATTTTGGAGGCAGCAGAGCAGAGCTCTTTGGATAAAAAATGGAGATCAAAATTCAAAATTCTTCCATCAATATGCAAATTTTAGAAGGAACCGTAAACATATATGGGAGGTCAAAGATGATGAAGGAAAGGTCCATTTTGGTCAAGAGGCACTAAAAACATAGGCTACTATATTTTACAAAAAAATTTTCGACCAGCAAGTATAAATGGACATAATCGATCAATCAATCTCTTCCCCCATTTGGTCAAAGAGGAGGACACTCTACAACTTGAAATACCCTGCACAAAGGAGGAGTTATGGGAGGTTCTCAAACTTTTTGCAAAAGAAACAAATCTAGGCCCGGATGGGTGGACATTGGAGTTATTTTTACACTTCTTTGACTTGGTAGGGGGTGATTTGTTTGAGGTAGTTGAGGATTCGAGAAACATAGGGGAAGTGATAAGAGATTTAAATTCGAATTTTCTGGTGCTCATCCCAAAAGTCAATTTTCCTTCTTCTTTTGATGACTTTAGACCGATTTCTCTCTGCAACCTGTGTTACAAAATAATCACAAAGATTATTGCTAATAGGATCAAACCACTTCTCTCTATATCCCTGTCAGAAGAGCAACTGGGATTTCTAAAAGGAAGACAGATCCAGGATGTTATTGGCACAACACAGGAATGCCTACATAGCATTAAATTGAAGAAAATGAAGGCCTTAATTTTAAAATTAGATCTTAAGAAGGCTTATGATTGTATAAACTGGGACTATTTAAGATTGATACTCATACAAACTAGATTTAGCATACAAATTACTAATTGGATAATCTCTTATGTTAGTACAACGACCTTTGTTGTTCTTATAAATGGGGAGGCCACACCCTTTTTTCAGAATGGTCGTGGCTTAAGACAAGGATGCCCATTGTCTCCCCTGCCTTTTATTTTAGTTATGGAGGGATTGAGTTTGCAATTAAATAAAATTCGGAGTGAAGGAAAGTTGACAGGCGTGAAGGTTTCTAGACTTGTTAGGATTCTCCATCTATTGTTCGTGGATGATGTTTTAATTCTGTCCAGGGCTACACTACATGAGTAGCAGGATATTTCTAATATCTTGGATCTCTTTTGTAGAGTTTCGGGTTTGTAGGTAAACGACTCAAAGTCCACAATTCAGTTCGCAGGTGTTCAAGGGGAGGAGTTGAAAGGATTCAAAGAAGTGTTTCCCTATAACTTTGTAGACCTCTCAAAAGGATTTAGATACCTTGGCATCTATCTCAAATCAATAATTTACAAGGCAAAATATTGGAGGTGGATACTAGTTAAAATTGAAAAACAAATAGGCCATTGGTGTAATAGATGGTTGTCCCTGGGAGGTCGCTTCATTCTTATAAAATCAATATTGGAAAGACAACCTGTTTCTTAGATGTCACTGGCAGTCATTTCGGTCTCGGTTCTTAACCATATCAAAAAATTAATGTTTAGTTTTATTTGGAATGGTTGTAGCAAAAACTTCCGTTACCACCTGTGTAAATGGGAGTTATTAGCAAAACCAAAGTTTTATGGAGGCTGGGGTTTTTGAAACATCCACCTCTTCAACAAAGCCTTGGTGGCAAGTACACTTTGGCGTGTTTTAACGAAGGAGGGCATCTGCCATAGAGTAGTGAAGGAAAAATATTTCTTGTTTTTCTCAGTTGCTACATGGCTCAGATCAGTTTCTTTTCACACTCCTACTTCATCAAATACTTGGAAAAATATTGTAAAGTTTGTGCATATTATCACTCAGTGGTTGAGCTGGAGCTCGTGTTCCAGGAATTTTGTTTTAATTGGTAGAGATTAGATCATGGGCCTAGGGAATTTATCCTTACTATCTCGAGATCTTATGTCCTCCTTACAAGAGAGAAATATAACTTGGATTTATCAGCCAAAGGGCCCCCGAAGCTAGGCTATCTCTCAATGCAATGGAAAGATAGTCAAGAGTTGGGACTTATTGGAGAAGTGGCAAAGGAGTGGGATCTTTTCCACAGAGAGTTATTTGGAGCGGGGATACAACTTCAAGATAGACTAGATGAATTAAAATGGATAAGTGGAGATAAGTCTGGACATGTTTCTGTCAAAAATGTTTATAACGCTCTAGCTTCTAAATTTTGGCAGAAGACACATGGAGGTTGGCGTCTATCTTGCTATAAATGGAATTTAGCTCTGAAAATTAAACTCTTCATGTGGTTGGCGACAAAAAATAGAATCTTAAATTGGGACATTCTACAATCAAAAGGATGGGAGGGGCCAAACATCTGTCATCTTTGGAACAAAGATCTTGAGACAATAATCCACCTTATGATCACTTGTCCATTTACCAAACAGGTTTGGCAGAGAATTCGAAGAAGCCTAAACATAATGAAGGAATGGGAAGGTAACACTATAAGTGATTGTTATGATAAGTGGATAAAGGGGCATTCTAAGTTCACTACTTTACCTGCCCTAACATGCTGGAATGTGTGGTTGGAAAACACTAGGATAATTTTTGGGGAATACCAGTCCATCTTTCAGTTACATAGTTATCAAAACACTTGGAGCTTTAAACAACATTTCAATTATACAGAAGGGGCTTTTGGCTTAGTCAACTTGTCTCCATCAACATATTGGGGATACCTTGAGCTGGTTCGATGGCACAACACAAAAAAATGGGCAGCTGAGCGATGTGGGAGGGGTGATTAGATGCAGTGAACAAATTTCATACAAATGGACTTTCAATTGTGGTGAGGGAACAAATACCATGGCTGAGCTGCTGGGGGTATGGGAAACCTTGATCTTGGCTTCTAGATTGGACCTCACTCATATCAAGGTCTTGGGTGATTCTCTAATTGTTATTGATTGGCTAAACAACAAAGGCAAGCTGCAAGTCATTGCATTAGACTGCTGGAAGGAAAAAATCATAGATCTCATTAAGAATTTCGAAGAAATCAGTTTTCCGATATTTAAATGTAGAATCAGACCTCCTATCAAAGATGGCTCTCTAGCAGAAAGAAGGATTAATTTCATACAATAAGTGGGTGGACGACTCAATGGGGCAAACTCTGTATCTAAATCTTTTTTAGTCCTGCCAGGAAGCTCTTTAGTTTGGTTTTTTCCTCATGGCCTAGAGGCTCTATGGATGTTAATATTTCCGAGTTTGTAATTATTTTGTGTTGTTTTTTTTAGTGTACACTTCAGAGTGTTGTAGCGAGGTCGTTGTTGGGAAGGGAGTCTTCCAAGTAATATTTGGAGATTTTATTGCTAGTCTGTGAGCTATCTTTTTGTATCTATTGTCTAGTATGTTAGTGATTTTAGACTTCAATTTTTACAAATCACTAGAATGTTTTGTCTAGTAGTGAGATGACTTGGAGTTGTATGTTCAGACTTGAAAACAATTATATATTAATATAACGAGTAAATTTTATGTTGAAAAAAAAAGTGATAACTTAGGTTGTTGCACACTATTGAGATTATGTGAAAGATTATGTGATTGGTTTAATAATGGTTTAGATTTTATGCCTAAGATCACTTTGTTTAATGATAATTAATGATTAAAGGTACTATAATTTGGATATTGTCAATGTGGGTTCTCACCACTTTTTGCATTTGAATAATTGATAATTAAGGAAATTTGGATGTTGTGAATGTAGGTTCTCACCACTTGATAATTGATATTGTCAATGTGGGTTCTCACCACTTTTGGATTTTACATTTGGATTACGTTATTTCCTGGTAGTTGAAACGGAATCAATTTTCATAACAATTACTATGTGGGCTCACTTCAATTTCCATAACCATTACTATGTGGGCTCACTTCATTTTTATAGTCGTTGATGATTAAACTTTGTATACTTTGGATAATAATGAAATCCTAAGCTAAATACTATTTATGTGGGCTCACTCGTTGATGATTAAACTTATTATACTTTGGATAATAATGAAATCCTAAGCTAAATACTATTTATGGCATGCTCCATCAATATAACTTTGTATAATTTGCAATGTATTTTTTTTTTTTTTAAATTCATTCATAATTAAATATGAATGTTTTTCAACAAATCTATCTATCCATATTAAAGTTAAATACATTAATTAAAAGTTACTTTGTATAATTTGTAATGTTTTAAAAAAAATGTCCTTCATAATTAAATATGAATGTTTTTCAACAAATCTGTCCATACTGAAGTTAAATACACTAATCAAAAGTTATTCACCATATATGATGACTTTTTATTTTAGCTTGATTGAGTAAAATTGTTAGAGAACCAAATTTGTATGCATTGCAATTCATACAAAAAGACAAATTTTAGCTTATAACAATTAAAACTAATTAAAACTATATGCATTTAGTGACTTTTATTTTAGCTTGATTTAGTAATATTAGTTAGAGCACAAAATTTGTAGGATTGCAATTTCATATAAAGCCAAATTTTAGCGAATAACCATTTAAAAAAAACTAATTAAAACTATATGCATTTGGTGACTTTTATTTTAGCTTGATTTAGTAATATTAGTTAGAGCACAAAATTTGTAGGATTGCAATTTCATATAAAGCCAAATTTTAGCGAATAACCATTTAAAAAATAGAGTGCATTGTATTTGATTTTTTTTAATATTATAATTATGAGAAGTCAAGGTAATTCTCACACCATAAATTTGAGATGATGGTAATTGTTTTGCATATAATTTTAATTAGAAAATATATCACTCAAAAATTGCAACAACAAAAAAATATTATAACAAAACAAATATGTTTTACATTTTATAAGTTTATGTTTTAGTTAAGGAGTTGTGTTTGGGAGTATTTATTCCACCAAAATCATCCAAGTTTGCACTACATTAAATGACATGCTTCCATGAGCATGTTAGTCCACAAAGGGAAAGCTAATGAGTTATGATACTTTATAAATTCATCTTTTAAGTAAGGAGTATTTATTCCACCAAAATCATCTAGGACTTGCACCATATTGAATATGCTTACATAAGCATGTTGACTTACAAAGGCAAATCTAAGGAGTTATAATTAGAATAAGTTAAAAAATGGACAAACTCAACCATTTTTTCGTCGAAATTCTTATCCAAATTCATTAGGAATTTTGTTGGAAGTTATAGTTTCACTTTATTGATGGTAACTTCCATGGAATTTTTCCCTTAGGGGTTTTATCCCATTTTAAGAAGACCAACATCATCAGAATTTCAAAAAAATTGAGTGGATCATGTGGAACTTTGTAAAGGTTGAGTTTTTCCACTTTTTTACAAACTCCATTATGATTGGGAGTATTTATTCCACCAACATCATCTATAACTTGCACCACATTGAAAGACATTCTTGCATGAGCACGTTGATCCACAAAAGGAAAAAATGTATCTGGGGGGGGATTTTAGCCTTATTGATGGAATAACAACATCCCTACTTTACCAACCATCCAAGCCCATGTTGATAAAATTTGTGTGATTAAATATTTCTTTTAATAGTTTAGTCATATTTTTTGTATTGTCATGCACAATGCACAAGGTTTAGTCACAAAAAATTGGATTCATGTATGGAGTCATCTAATCTTGTAGGAAATTTCCCTCCAATTGTCGAAATCTAATGGTATAGAATGTTAAGCCCTAGATATTGAGTTTTTACATTTGTATTGTTATATTCATGTTGTCCTTATTGGTTGGCTAGACCCTTTAACTATATTGTACCCTTTGTCTCATATACATACCAAGGAGACCTAGTTTTAGGAGCATCTCATCTTGTACATTTGTTGTATTGTGAGATGAGGTTTCCCCCTCTGTAATACCCCTAATTTGAACCCCAATAGTAAATGAAAATGTAAATGTACATATAGGTCAGTGAGCCATAGGCACCAAGTTTTGGTTCAATTTTGCGCACACTTGAGTAAGTGCACGAGGGTTGTTTACCAAAGAAAGAGCGAACACATTCCACAGTGTTGCACGCACCTGAGTAAGTGCACATGGATTTCACATCAAGGAAAGGGTGAAAATATTCCATAGTGTTGTCCGCACCTAAGTAAGTGCGTGAGGATTACCTTGAAGTGCACATCAGACCGAGTTATATATAATGTGTGTGTGTGTGTGTGTGTGTGTGTGCGCGCGCGTGCGCACGCACGCAGTTGAGGCCATAGATCCTGTGTGTTGGGCTAGTGAGTAGGGATGCAAAAAGGCTAGTGCGCCTATCCTTGTAAAATTTAATCACACTCAAATTATTAATAAAATCACATTGTTGCATGCATATTAATCAGATGAAAAGAGATGGGGGGATAAACTCCACCGAAAAGGGAAAAGGGGGCTAATCCAGGGGGGGCTTAAGTCCAAGGGAATATTTTGTGTATATTTCTGAAAAGTATAATTTATGGATATTTATTTATCCTAAGTTCCCGAGGAATACGAATAAGTCATCAAGTGACTATAACTAATTATGAAATTGACAAGTGTCTAGTTATGACCATGCAAATAAATGGTTGAACCTTAGTGTATTTTGGGGGGATTCACTCGGTTTCTTCATGATTTCAGGCCATTTGAACTAGGGATTTCCATTACCTTACCTACAGAGAAAATCTTGGACAAGGGTTTCCATCTAGTAACTAGAGTTTTTGTTGTCGAAGAAGTAGGTTGTCAGGTTCGTGAGCATTCTCTCCAGGTGAGAGATTTGTTGTCGAAGAGGTGGGTTGTCAGACCCATCTGCATTCTCTCTAGGTGAGGGATTTGTTATCGAAGAGGTTGGTTGTCCAACCCATGTACATTCTCTCCAGGTGAGAAATTTTCTAGGAATTGTTCCCTGGTGCAATGGGAATTAGTTACAGGGCTATGAAACTTCCTGTCTGGTTTGTTGTCGAAGGCCTAGAAGGAAAGTGGGGTAGTTGAAGGACTGTTAAGAAGAGAAGGGGAACACTTCCTCAGGTGGGACATGCATGTGGGCAATGAGATATTGTTGGCTAGTTTCAACAGTTGGGCACCTTGGACTAAGCAATTATGTTGATTATCAGACCTTATACTAGCATTAGGAATCATTTTTCCCTGGTGGAGTTTAAGCCTCAACTCGGGGCTGACCTTTTGCTAAAATTTTATGAGAAATAGAGTCTATGGATGGGAGGAATGTCTGATCTTTGCACACAGTTGGTGCCTCTTTATAAAATATAAGTGTCCCTTATGTGCTTGTCTAAATTACTATGTGCTTAATTACCTATGTATGATATAGGTTTATTTCATGTATGATGTTGCATGTAATTAATTGCTATTGTTCCGAGTAATGTTGTTTGCACATGTAAGTGTGATGTTGTTGTTCAGAATTTGTTGTCGCACATGCAGAGTATGACCGTTATTAAATATTCATGTTAGTTAACTTTGTGATAATGGTCATGAGTTTCCAAAGCGAGGCCATATTTTTCATGCGCACAGGGAAATAACTTGTGCGTGCAAGAGGCTTGAATCACTTGTGCACGCATGGAAGTAGTCTGCATGCACAAGGAGAATTATTTTTACGTACGACACCGAGATGGTTGCACGTGGAGTAGTAACCATGTGTTCAAAGTGGTGACACGCATAGTAATACTTATGTGCTCTAAATGATTGTGCGCATAATTGTATTATGTGTCAATTTCATTGTTACAACTAGTGTCTGAAGAGGAAAATCTGTGTGGCGTGATTTCACTTGGGATCGTGTGCATTACCTCACGTGTTTCTACGCAGATTAACGTTTTAGTGTAGAATCCATGCACCATATTTTTTGGAGTGACATTGCTCAGGAGTAAGTTGGGGATGTTACAAAGTGGTATCAAAGAATTTTGTTAAGTGATGGTAAAGGGTGACTGTTACACCCTCGAAGAGTCTTGTCGTTCATTGTTCTCTCTCATTCTCAAGGCATGGAGTTACTTCTCTTTCTCTTTTTATTCTATTTGAGTGTTTGGTGCATAACATTTGGTTTCAGAGCATGCAGTCCTTAGGTTTGTCTCCTTCAAATGAGTCATCTTGGTATTTTCTCTATAATTTTTTTCTAGATAGTTTCAAACCAATAAATTTTTGGGACCCTGACTAGACATATTGAATTACATGTGGCCAAAATTTCAATTTTTTTTTCTATATAATTTCGGAGATATAGCCTATGGAAATTAAGGTTTTACACTAGTCCTAGAATTAGTCTCAAACATGTCATATTGGAATTTTTTCTATAATATTTTTTCTAGGATGTTTCAAATATCTAAATTTTTGGGAGACTGAGGAGAAATAGTGAAGTATATGTGGTAAAAAGTTCAAGTTTTGGTTCGATACACTTTCAGAAATACAAGTTTTGCAAATTAGGGTTTTTTACTAGTCCTGAAACTAGTCTCAAACAAGTGTTCTTGGTAAAACTATCATATTTGAAGCTACACAATTCAAAATTAAATTCCACTTGTTCCATTGGAAAGAAGACTAATCATAGTATTTCATGTCCAAATTTCATAAGTAGAAATAAAAAATTGGGCATGTGGAAGTCCATATGATTTTTCTCTCTTGAAAGGGACAAAGCAAGAAGTTTTGGGAAAGTTACCATAAATTTTTCTTGGAATATTGGAATTGGTCAAACTTATGGCATTGTAAAGAAGACATACCAGGATACTACATATCAAAATTTTAGATTTATAGGGGCTAAAATTTAAAAAATACTTTAGGATAAAGGTCAACCAACAAGACAGACTACAAACCATGGTTTGTAAAGGTATGTTAACTTGAAATTAACATAAATTTTGATTAAGGTGCTAAAATATGGTGGAAATGGTTAAAGAGACCTAATGATCTATGTGAACAACTCTTGAGAAACACACACACTCATGTTGTGGCCGAATCACATCTTATCATATGGAATGAACACTTGGAAGGGTCACTAATTTGGAATGTGGCCTGTCAAAATCAATCTTTAGTTCAACGTCGTGCTTTCTGGGAGGTAAGAGAATGAAATGATTCTCTTTTTAGGTTGGACTCCTAACAACAACTTTCGCCACTCCACCAAAATGATAAATTGAGGGAATTGCAAGAAAATTTAAACCCAACTCAACTTATAACTATGGAAGATTACTAGACCCCTGATCGGTCGAACGCTTGCTGGAGAAACTGGAAGACAACACACACAAATATCAACATTCCTCATGAGATAAACCTGGAAGTTTGGCACTCTGAAGTAGCTCGATGCAAAATCAGAATCAAGCAAGGTCTGGATATTTTAATATGGGGACATTCCACACAAGGAACTTTCATGATCAAAGAAGCATATAGCCTTAAATACTTGTTTCACCTCATAGACAAAGAATTAATATGGAGCAATATCTGGAAATCTAATCTTTGTATAAAAGTAAGTTCCTTCCTCTTGTTGGTAGCACACAAGTGTATCCTTACTTGGGATAATATTTGAAAAGAGGTTTCATTGGTATCTCTTCAGTAGTCCCTCAATTTATCCTCTTTGTCTCCTACAAGAAGAAAGTATGGAGCACTTTCTCAATCAATGCTCCTACAACTCTCAAATATGGGATATTATTTTCTTGATCATGTGAACTTCTAACTGTCAAATAGACAACATCATCAATACACTAGTAGAATGGGGAATTTTCGCCTTCAAGAACATGGTTCTCAACCGCATCTGGAAACTCCTTCAATGTTTTATTCTTTAGAAAATATGGAAGGACCACAACCAAGGAATTTTTCACTCTGCTCAAAATCCATGGGAGTCCATTTGAGCCAAAATTCAGAATTCAATCACTAAAATAGTTAATCTTTCCAAATGGACAATGAAGGATCTCAAGGGTGATGCCACAAAACAAATCATTCTGAAAAAATGGAATCTTAATCTTAATCCATGTCTAGAATCACGTTTCACTAGCTACTCTATGGTTGTCAACCCCTGCAAATGGAAACTCCCCCCATCAGGCTTCCATAAGCTCAATTTTAATGATGCTTCCAAGGGGAATCCAGGTCCGACGGGTTTTGGTATAACTATCAGAGATGATCAAGGGAATTTTCTTTACACTTTGGTTGGAAGTAAGGGTCCAAATACAAATAAAACCACAGAGCTCTAGGCTCTAAGTAGAGGCATTCAAGATGCTATCTCTCAAGGGTACCACAAACTAATTGTTGAAGGTGACTCTAACAATGTAATAGCCTTTCTCACCCACGTCATAAATGACTATGATCCTACAAAGATTTATCCAAGTTAGAGGGTCCTTAGCAATATTTAAATTTTTTATTCTCTTTTAACCCCTCAGCTTACTCTCATTCCCTCGCATGTGTGATGTGAATCAAACAAGGTGGCAAACAAATTGGCCAATCTAGGAGTGGACAAGGGAGACCGAGATCTAGAGTGTGATTCAACCCAGACCCATGCAAATCCTATCTTCTTGGAATGTATAAGCCTGACCAGTAGAGAAGACTTTACCCTGGATAGGGTGATTTTTTGATATGATTTCTAGATAGATGAATCCACCTCTAGAACCCACTTGGAAGCTCACTTCTCCACGTTTCTCCATGTTTTATTCACCTTGTCCTTCCCAAGATCGCGACATTTACTTCCTCTGTTACCATAAGTGTGGGACCATTGTCTCATTCTATATTGTTGGTACTATGGATCTTAATGACCATTATTTCCACTTTTTTTCCTCTTGTTTTGGTTTCTTTAACTCCTCTCCCTCTGTTTTGAATTCAACATTTCGCCCATATAAATATTGGTATGCATACACTCAATCTTGTAGCTTTTTCTCAACGATATGCTATGTGCATTCTATCCAAAATTGTCAAGGTTATCTTCCACCACCTTGTCAATTCGATGCCATGACTTCGATTTTGAGGGCACCCTCGAAGAGAAAGATTTATAGGAAGGAGAATGGATCGACCTCTTGAGTTCATGGACTCTTCATCAACTTCTTTAGACAATGGTATCGCTTATTCTCTAATTCGAACAGGAAACAACTTAAAACATGGTGTTTATCTAAAAGATTGTTTTACGATCTTAAGGTAAACCTCATGAGGATATGAATGCCCATGTGTTTTTAGATAGGTGGTACTCCTCTTTTTCTTATAAATTTATGAAAAAATCTGAAAAGAATCAAATTCTGAAAAAACTAACATTCATATTTAAAACAGTATCTAGAATAGGGACCAAATACCTTTCAAAAAGAAAACAAATATATACAATATTTACAACGTGGATAAAGCAGATGAGTATGATAAGTAAAAGGTTGACATTTCCATCACAACATTCATCAAGAAAGTAAAAGATATCCGCAATAAATAGAGACAAGAAAGATGGACTGCATAGACAAGAGAACTTTAAATTATCATTCCATTAAACAATAAAAAGATTATGATGGATAAAACATTTGGAAACTCATAAAACATTTGGAAACTCCAACTTCAAATCAAAGTCTTTGAGAATACAACAATGTAGTATCCCAAGTAGTTCTCTTGGATTCTCAAAAATAATATAAGTCTTTAAATAAAAACTAAAATGTCTTTAAATAAAAAGTATGCATTCTCCCTTCTCAGAGGACTGGGATTGGCTACTGCGGACCATAAAATGAAAAGTCCCGGAAGAAGAGAGAAAGACAATCAAGGGTCATCTTGGCTTTTACATAGTACTGGGAAATACAAGACAATGTGACAAATGACTGTAGAAGAAAAAGACAGAAAAGGGAATAAGGTTGTTTATTGACTCACTATGACGGAAAGCACATGTAACCTTTACTTGCTTACAATTGATTCCTTTATAGGTGTATGTTGTGGTTGAGGTGGCATAATTGTTGTAACCAATTCTTTATTTTCTGATTCAATAATTTTGATTAATGCCTTTTTCAACCACTCCTCAATGTATTCCCTTAAAGGTGATATGGCAATTTCATGCTGAATTTTAATTTCAAACAACTGATTTTCAAATTCCCTCAAATCTATCTCTGATTGATGCAATGTGTCTTCCACTTCATCATTCCTGTTGATATACCAAACTAACCATTTTTCAACTTTGTTATAACCCTATATTTCATAGAATCGACTGGTGACTGGAGATTTTTACTCTTGATGTAGTTTGGTTGGAAATAATATTTTATTCTTGCAAATTATTTTAAAAAAAGAAAAGAAAGAAAAGAAAGAAAAGAAAAAGAATAAAAGAGGGCATAAAAGAAAACGGATAAAATCCCCATGCAATAATAATGACTCATCCATACAGTTTAATCATGGTTAAGTCTCTTTGAATTTATGTTGATAGGTTTAGTGAATAAGACTTGGCTAAATTGTTTAATCTTAGCCAAGTAGATAGGTTAGTTAGCCAATAAATTTGATCAAACTGTTTAATCTTGATCAAATAGCCTTAAGATAGAGTTATTTCTTAGTCCAACAGTTTAATCTGGGCTAAATGTGTAGGTAGGTGGGATAGAACATATGCTAGCCAGTTTTTCTTCAATAAAACATGCATGATGATAGATGAAAATTCATGATTTGGATGTTTGAAGTGTGTTTCCTAACCCCATGGTGACAAAATGCAAGGGAAGTGGTGCAAAACCCACAAAGAAGCACTATCCTAAGTTTTTGTTGTGCATTTTGATTCACGCTCGAAGATTAAGGAGTGTGCACAGATCTACGATGGATCCATCTATGCTGAGATCTACGGTTGACAAGAAATTCTGGATCCCCTCGATCGTTCTACCTTTAACGGTACAGGAAATATTGGACCCCCCCCCCTCGACCTTTCTACCTTTAAAAGTGGGGGGCCGGGGGGGGGGGTCCGATATGGAAAACTAAAGAGCTTATTATAGATCTACGAACATCTAGCCACGCTTAGATTCACGTAATCAACAATAGATTCTCGGACCCCCGACAGCTCTTACTTTAATCTGCAGTCCAATATAAGTAATTTTCCTGGGCAATTCCCTTCCTAACGTGGTGCAAATCTATAGTGTTGGACCCCCCTCACTCTAAACCATTTACTGCCTTTTCCCCCCTCCAACATACTTCCATACCAACATTACTATACCACCGCCGCCTCATGACATCATTCTCCACTATCCCACCATCTCATGATGTCATTTTCCACTACCTCCTCTTATAAGTCTCGCCTCATTACTCTATCATCATTTTCCTCTCCATTCACCCGTCACATGTCATGTCCCATTCGCCTACCCTCCAGTCACCACCCTCCACGTCAACCTGGCACACCCGTCACCCATCCTTCACTTGCCACCTCATACCTCAAGTGATCCATTAGCCATTTAATAGAGGCTAACATATCTATTAGTTTGCTGACCTATCCCCCACGCCCAACGGATACCCGTGCACCCAAATTTAATTCTGTCTCCACCATTTTCGCACTGCTCACACTCTCTTCTCACTAGAAGCCCACCTTCCTCACTGTTTCAGTCAGCGACCCAGCCATAGAAATCACCTACTAACATTTTTGTTTCAGTTTGCAAGTACCAGTGGAAATTGATGGCACCAAAATCTAAGAAATCAGAGGTCGAGGAAAATCCATTCCTCCCACCTCCTATCGATCTCGACCAGATCCCGCTAGCTAACAAAGATTACTTGATCTCAGAGACCAGGTGTGAATTCAACTTTTCCAAATTGCATTCATGGTTTAGGGATACTTTCCTAGATCAAAGTTACGATATTGGGCTCTGGGAGTCCAATATCCCCCTGTATCTGTTTCCCAAAAATCCACCATTTTCCTGAGTTTTCCCTCAAGTGCTAGGCACATTACCTTCCCAATCAGAGAGCCATTCACTACTACATATGGGCGGATTATTCCACGAAATGTTTTCACGCTTCCACTAGTTTCATCTTTTTTTTAAACATGGCGAGATTTTCGTCGTTATTTCCACTAAAGTTCATCGCAATATCCACGAAAATCTTATTTTAATCTAGTCGGGATTTTCGTCGCAATAGCGACGAACTTTCGTTGCAATAGCAACGAAAATTTTGCCTATCTCATTGGTCGGTGTTAACGACTAGTTGACTATTTGATTTATATATACGCGACTTTAAGAGACTGTTCTTGGCTTTTGTTTGAGTTTTTTTATTTTTTCCGTCACCCACTGATTGAACAAATCCAATTCTTGATCTACATAGTTCGGATTTTGAACTTGCAAGGTTAGTATGTTATTTTTTATTGATGTACTCATTTAACTTGTAAATTTTTGTTCAAATGTCCAAATTTCATGTAGCTTGTTTTTTCCTTGATAATATATTATAATATGTGTAGTACCATATTTCATGTCTTTTGTTTTTGGATCTAGTTAGTATATTCTATGGAAAAGGGTATGTGGATTCCATAATATTTAGGAAATCTTCCCATAATATTCACAAATTTCAAATAGAACTCGCATTATTTTCCACAGACAAAGAGATATAATGCATGACTGTGGAAGATAAAATAGTAAAACAAAGAAGAAAACTGCAATTTCAACTTGTAAAAAGAAAAATTTGAGGAATCCTCTAATTTCAATGAAAGAGGCATAAGCTTACCAAATATTCAAGAAGAGACTATTCTGAAAGCTTCACCTCACCCAGAGAAATATTAATAACATTTCTCTCTTCCGCATAATTTTTTTGCTATCCTCAACATATTGTAATAAATAATGGGTAGGTTTGCATTAGTGACAAGATAACCTATTGATATTACATATAATTATTAATGTACGAGAAATCATCCATTATTTAAGCATGCAAAACAAAACATTATAAAACATTGTTAATTTTTTTGTAAATTTACAAAAGTCAAAATGATTTTGACTTGCAATCGATTGCTATATTCCCTGCTTTAGCAGGGACTAATAAGATACATAAACACTA
>SNQJ01S0082807.1:13926-30364 GCA_010110895.2 Picea sitchensis
ATACACATTCTTTTTTATTATAAAGTTGATTTATGTATGATGTTCATTTGATTACATGCAATTATGAGTTTTAATATTTTGTGAAGGTAAAAAATATAAAACTATCGTGTTCATTTATTTCCCTTTTTTCACCATTTTCACACATTCACTTTGCTAGTTAGAACCATATGGGAACCATAGAATCCTTGTCATTTTAGACGCTTGTAGATCTTGACATAGGCACTTTGGCAGAGCTTGACCTAGGCAGATTGACCCTCTTTTAGTGGAATGTTGGACTTAGAAGGCTTGGGACATCACCCTTGATGACCGTGATGTCATCCATCATATTGGACGTCTTGGGAGGTAGACTGGGTAGTATTGGCACATGTGGCATGATGGAGGAGCCCAAGGAGGGCTAACATTTTGCTCCAGGGTGCCTCATTTGACCTAAAAGGGGATAACGTCTCCTTTGGAGGGGATTCATGTCTCTTTTCAGCTTGATTAGGGTTTTAATTTGACAATTTAATGTAAAACAATATGATTTTGGTATTTTGGCCTTGTCGGCCCTTTTACATGACCTAAAATGTAAAATTATGTCATGGAATGGCATAAATGAAGGATTTTCACCTTCATTTTAAATCAGAACTTACTCGAGGTTTGAAATTTTCACCCTATCTTCGTTATTGGCTGATTTAGTGATGTGAACTTATTGAAGGAGGACTATTTTGTCATATTTTTCCTTTTCTCTTAATGTAAGGTGTTACAACTAGGGTTTGCATTGCTTCTTCTTGGTGAATTGTAAGTATTTTTCTGCAAAACGTCTTGAATGAATGGTTGTAGTTTAATTTCTTTCATATGTTTATGATTTTNAACAAAACCCTAGGTGACAAGCACACAAGTAGGTCCTTGTCTCATGTCCCCATTGAGAGAAAGTCTTCATCCATTTGAAGAAGGAGAGAGCCTAGTCATTGCTACACTCACTTCCCCTCTTCATTTATTGCTAGTCGTACTTCCTGTAAGCTAAGAAGAGAGAGACACCTTAAGCCTAGGTATACTACACTTAGGGACAATTTTCTCTAGGGTTTGTTGAAAATGCCTTTCTCTAGCAACACCTTGCTTCATCAAAGCCTCTAGTCTTGGTTTTATGCTTCATCTTTTAGCTAGTTGTTTTTACCATTAAATTAAGGAAGGAGGAGAGAACATCGAGGCCTAGTTTACCTACACCAAGGTGAGCCTCTCTTCCCTAGGGTGTTGACTTTGGGGCCTTGCTCTATAAACACTCCAAAGCCTCTCCCTCTAGTCCTTGACCTACTTACCTTTGCCTCTTCCAGCTCTTGCGTCTTCCACTATTTGACTCCATTAACCCTAAGGCACTGATCTAAAGAGACCTCATGTGCTGAAGTGACCTTTATCACAAACAAATCTCAACACTTTGAATCAAACCCTAACATAACTAACCCTAGCCTAGAACTAACCTTATAACCCTATATTTTGTCATCATACCTTGCTATTAACACCTTTGTGCAACAAACGTTTTGTTTTATAAGAAATTGAATGATGATTAAAGGCATAAATTAAATGAAGAGTTGATTTATTACTTTGAATGCCATATTGTTCCAGTGTTTATTTGTGAAGTGAAAATCTTCATTGCTATTTATAGAAATTGACTTCGTCAATATTTATTTCTAAAATCTCTTATATGTTCATCATATAGTCAACCATTTATACGAAGTACTAACCCATTGAATTAGCTTGCATATATCCTTTGCTATTGCTTTGTCTCAGGAAGGTATATCTTTGGGGGTTTTACTTTATTATTGGCTATTTAGCCAAGACTATCTGCTTGGTGGTGACTTGTGAGGGGGGAATCTATCCTTGTTTTTTAATCTTCTTTCCTTCTCAAAACCCCAGGTCACCAAGGACGTCTCCCATGGGCCTCACCCACCTAAAGAGAAAGAACCATCCCATTGTGTTGACATTGGGTGGTATTGATTTTTGTTACTCCAGTTTGGCCTTCAAACCTCAAGTCTTTTATCCTTGCTACAAACTATGAGATAACATGGCTCATGGAGTGGTGTCAGATAGAATGTCTGCATTTGGGTTTGAATCGTCACTTGTCGCATCATGAATTTTCATCATTTTCTGTGATACCATAATATCTAGGAAAACAGAGCGAGGTTACCTATTGCATAGAAAATTTGTGAGTTTTTCAAATAAAATAAACTTGATAATTTCTTAAGGTGAAATTAAATTCGAAATCGAAGTGCTTTTATTGAAACAAGATTCATTGATCTTTGTATAAATTCACTGGAAAATAATTTATTAACGTTAATGGATATGTCTACCTGGCGATCCACAATCTGCGTTTGAATCATTATCCTTAATTAGTCATAAATGCCATCAATATTTTGATGATTCATGTTCGAGAGTTTTAGATGTGACAGAGTGGGAACTTTTCGAATCTTAAATCCGCAAAAGGCTAATCTCCAAATAATCGCCTTTAAAACTTGAATTAATCATGTTTAAAATGGTGCGTTAACTTCACGTGTTTCAAGAGTTTGGACTTTGAGAAATTTCAATGTATCTTAAGAGGAACTTCCCAAAACCCGAAACTGCGAAGAAAACTAATTATCTAGTAATTGATTTTAAGTCTTAATTAATTGCATTTAATTTTAAGTATTTTGGAAGTTTGGCCTTCAGAAATTTTAGAATATGATATAGGGGAAATGTCTGAAATCCCAACTGCGGAGTCATTAATTATCTTTTAATCATGATTAACTTAATTATTTAATGTTCAATACTTCGACACTTTGATATTTCGGTGATTCGTGAATTCATTCTTTGTTAAATTCCTGAAGGATCATCTCCTGTAGTGACATGGTATAGATGACATCACTTTGGATGATGTGTCAAGAAAAGAGAGGTGCCACGTGTTACTTAGAATCGTGTGAATCATCCAACGAAATTGTCAAAAACGGGTGCCACATGTCAACTCAGGATAGACTCAGAAGGTACATGTGTCTTACGACTTGTACCTTTAAAAGGTTTAGGAAAATTCGTGAGAAGGTACCTTCAGGTTTTGAAGTTTCAGAGCTATTTTTGTTAAGACTTATCTAAACATCCGAAGCGCAAAGCTCTGAAGCGACCGCTAGAGATTTATGTCTTTAAAATCCAGGCGGCTCCAAAACTCCGGAGGTTATTAGGATCATTCGGTCAAAAGGGAAAACTCAACAATGAAGGATATCGTGCATGCCTTATTATTAACTAACCAGTAATGAATTTGATTTAAAATTAAAATTTCATTTAGCAAGTTTCCACTTTCTTTGGGTAAAATTATATTTTCATGAGGTGAAAAGTATAAAGCTCAAAACTTCAGAATTGTATGTGTTCCAAAATAGGCTCCATCTAGGGATCATGTCTCCCTATGAGATGAGGAAGAATAGTAGATTGGGTTTCTTTATTGGGCAAATGGAGTTATTATTTCATTTTTGGAAAACACTTTTAGGATTTAATCATACATAGAAAAAATGATCTTCAACCGAATCTCAGAAAACCTTAGTAGTTCAGAATGCAAATATTACCAGAAAGAGAATTAGATGTCAGAGTATGTTTTGTAGATATGTTTGACATTCATACAGATATAATAGATATTTCTTCACTGTCAGCGAGATTGTTCAATACCCCAGTGAAGTTATCTACTTCTCTCATTGAATTTCCTTTCACCACTTCAATCAACACTTTTGCATTTTGCTGAGATGAGGGCAGTCATTATATGAATTTCCTTTCATCATATCTTTGGACAAGATGGGGGCAGTGAAATTATGAATTTCCTTTCACCATCTGTCTTATATTTTAATATTTTGAAGTGGGGGCAATCAATCTATAGGTATCATACAAGGGATGATATCTGCTTAAAATTTTAAAAGGAAGGTCTGTCACAATTTTTATGTATACTCTAAAACTAATTTTCTCCCAATCTTCAATACACCTTGGCCTATAGGGAAGATTTTATAGGGATTTTTATTTTCAGGGTGTTATCTCCTCAAATAAATCAATCGAGATTTTGCATCTTAGGTGATAGGGAGTCTTTTAAAACAATACTTTTAAAAAAAAATTAAGGTTCATTTCTCAAAGCTTTACCCATGTAATAAAGTTTAAATAAAATTTCGTTTAGTTTTTGTTTGATCTAATTCAAATCTCAGGTTTCAATGGCTTAGGCTAACATATCGATTGTTCATTAGCCATCAAAAGCCTTAGCTTTCAGAATATTAAATAAAGGAATCCAGGGCCATTTTAGCCACCAAAATCGTTGAAGTGGGGAAAGCCCAACACGTCCTATCACACGTTTCAACTGATGGGTTCAACATTTCCATGATTTCACAAGCCTCCAAAAGGACTGCAAAAAGAACTGTTCAGGACTGGAAGCTGATCCCTCTGTGATATAAGTGAATCTCTCCATATCGCTATATCATTAATCCATGTGCTTATGTACTCTCCATTTATTTCAGTTATTCACCATGAATGCTCCAAATCATAAACCGTTTTTCCGCACTCCTTGCAATCAGTGCCACGTTCAGAAGCCCACCTCAGTTATCTCAATTTTATCATAGCCGAGCCGATTTTCGCTAAGTCTACACAGTGTAACTCTTTTCGAAATCTGCTCCTTCTATCATAGGTGTGTGAAAATGTCGTGGCAAATGAAGAAAGGAATGCCAACCCTAAGGAAGGAGCTAAACGATATCGGTTGCCTAGAATCACACCCAGAGGTATGTCAAATGTTCAAGGATGCAGGGTGTTACAATTTTTGAAAAACATTACAGAGTTTTCATCAGTAGGTGGCAGAGGCCTTTGCCCTCAATTTTTATGGAAAGAAAGCAATCATTGGCTGGGATGAATTCAATATAGATGAAGCCCTCATAGCCGAAGTGACAGAGATTCCCACGACTGGAGAGAAATGGTTTAAAATGACTGTTATTAAAAATGTTGAATTCATGACCTATTTAAAACCAGAACACAGGGGTTTAATATGGAAGAAAGATATTCATGTATCTTTCCTTGAAGAGAAATGGTAGTAGTTATTGAAATATATAATGGTTTATATAAGTTGTGAAGGGCGATACAACAGGGTGATGATTTACCATTTTAAAATTATAAACCATTTGACTGGTAGAAACCCACTCAATCTGCCCTATTTCCTCCACCGAAGCTTATCCAAGATGGCTCATCAAGTCAAGGCCAAACCTAATCAAGTTGCAGGAAGATTATCCCACCATAGTCTAATAAAAATTTTGGTTTGTGAGCTATTACAAAGAAGAGGTAAAGAGTGGACTTCCTTCTTATTCTAGAATGATTTCCAGACTGAGGTTCAATCAGAGGGAAAAAAGAGTCCTCATTCCAAGAAGTCCTCCACTCCCAGAAGTGGAAAGAGGAGGAGGAGAGATATCTCTCCAACCCCAGTCAGTCAACCCTCTCCTTCCTCCAAGCTGGGCAAAACTAAGAAGAAAATAATTTTCAACAGTGAAGAAGAAAAGGCCAAAGAATCTCCAACGAACAAAAACATTCTAAATATTCCTTACACAGACTTAGAGAATGAAGAGAAGTAGCTTGAAACAGGGCACGAAGATTCAGTTACCACAGGGCATGACAATTGTGTTTTTGTGGATATATAGACAACAAGTTATGAGAACCTTCCATCACCTACACCTCGAGAAGAACAAGAACCATAAATTGTAGATGCCTCATCTAGAAAATGAGTGAAGCAAAATAAATCAAAAGAAATCAAGAAACTTAAGAAGAATCTAGCCGAACAAGAAGTGGGTAATAAAAACTAGGTATGAAACTCTATCAAAAAACTTTGCAGAAAGCAACTCAGCTTTGGAAAGACTAGCCCATGAAATCATAAAGGAGAAGAAAAAGAAAAACAAAATCGTAAAGGACTAAAATAGCTTATGGAGAGTAGCTCAAGGTTTGAAGAAAAAGGTCAAGTCTTTGAGGAAAAAAACAATGTCTTCAAAACACCAGGCTCATGCTTCTCTTGAGACCCTTGCAGAGGTGGCAGTTCAGTGCAATGAACCAGAGGCAGCTAGTAACCCTACAAATTTTGAGAAAGATACAAAAGCCTAAAAAGATCAGTCCTGAGGTGTTTTTGAGCTAAGACAGGGGTATTTTTGAAATTTTGATCATCTCAAGTTTCAGTGGCTTAGGAGAACATATCGATTGTTCATTAGCCACCAAAAGAAGAACTTTCGGTAGCTAATCTACCTGAATTCTATTTACTCTAGCTACCGAAAGCACTGATAAGGCAGAAAGATAATGTTTTTTCACAGGTCCAAGTTTTTCTTGTTCAAAATCCTCAAAAATGGTTCCAATTGATGGAAGATAATTAATGACATATTTATCAAGAGTTTGTTTTGGTTTTGGGGATGCTTTAAAAGACAGAAAAGGTAAACAACGGTTAGCTATTGTCCAGGATATAAGACTGTTTGACTGTCAATAGGTGTCAAGTTCGACTCCTCCCATATCACATGAGATCTAGCAGCCTCAGAAGGTTCACTACACCTGCCTAGAATACGAAGAACATAAAGACCAGTCGAGAAGTTGAATTGATCTAGTCTACTTGGGCCAGTTATTGATTTTCTATTTTTGGCAAAATTCGATCCAGTAATCTAGGATCTAGAAACTGTTTGTAAAAGGCTATAAATCCAAGAACATTTGATGAACAGGGGGTTCAATTTTGAGTTCTATAATCCACTGTTACTGTAAAGAGACACTTTCTTTAATATATTAAGCTTGCAAGCTTCTTTCATTTGTTATTTTCAGACTCTCCTTCATCTTTGTCTATGCATATGAGTTGAAATCATTCTTTTGTCTATGTTTAATGGTCCCATGGTAACTGTCATCTTACTTTTGACTATTAAGCAAGAATCATAAGCATATTTGGCTAGTTTGTTGACCCATCATATATATTTCCTATGTGTGTTCTGGTTAAATGATTAGTTTTCTTATCCATTTGATTTACAAACCTATCTGATAATAACCCTTGAAGGCCTTGTATTGCATGAATATAGCTAGACTGTCTTAAAGATAGAAACTAGTGATTAATATATTCATCTTGATCCAAACCCACACCCATTATTGAGAAAATAGTTACCAAAAAGATTAACTTACCAGGCATCTCTGATATGCAACCTAGGAGAGTTTCCTAGAGTGCTAACAAATTGGCATCGTTGCCAGGGAGAGGAGACTGAAGCTCAGCTTCCCTGGGAGACGATAAGATTCAACTTTGATGATAGACAAAGTTTGGACACATTTTGGGTTTTAATCATCTATATGGTGACTCCATTGGAACGAAGTGGCTCCGAGAAGGGCTCATACCAAGGAAAACCAAGAAAGACAACTGGCAGCACCAGTTCCAGATCTTAAGAAGATCATCAGAAGGGGAAAATATTTGCAAAGACAAACTTATGGATCTGCAAGAGCATCTAATCCAGGTATTTCAAGAAACACTTGTTCTTTTGTATCTAAAGAACCTCTTGTCGAATCCCCTTCTGTTGAAACCTCTTGTTCTCAAAAAATTGAGATTGTGTCAGAAAATTTGAAGGGTGAGGAGCCTTCAATTTCCTCTGATGTTATAGATTCTATTTATGAGCATGTTATTACATCCAATTTGAGAGAAGAAGTTGTAGGATCCCTCCAACAAAAGGACTCTTCCTCTTCTTTGAATTATTCACCTACTAAGCCTATAGAGGGTGTATTCCATACTCATACCAGTCTGCCCATTCTTGAAGATATTTTACAAGATCTTTCCTCTAAGGGTGAAGAAAACTTAGCCTTACTGCTTGGTCAGTTTTACAGAGCCTCTTATTTTCCACCTTATTCAAGAAATTTTGCCCAGGGTAGTCATCCTACCAGTGCTCCTCTGTCTTTCCTCAGTGAAGTAATACAACCATTGTTTATAGTCTCACCTATCCCATCTCAGCCATCATATTCTGAGGCTTCTTCCTCTACATCAACCCCCAAGATTTCCATGGCTATCCCTTTGACAAATATGGAACAAATCTTAGCCAATAGATATGCCCCTCTTGTGTTGCCCAATCCCTTATCAGCCATGATGACAAGAGATTATCAAAAATATATGCCAAAGTTTACCAGATCCAGGGATTATACTGCTGAAGAACATATAGAATCTTTCTATGCTTATGCTGAGAACACTAACATTTCAGAAAAAGATATTTGGACCAGAATTTTTGTGCAGAGCTTGGATGGCCAAGCCAGGAAGTGGTTCAAGGAACTACCATCAAATTCAGTGGAAAGTATTGAGTAGTTATATGAGGTGTTTTTGAAACACTGGGGAGAAAGAAGAGACATCTTGTATTACATCTCTGAATTTGGAGATCTAAGAAGAGAAAATGGGGAGATGGTCTCAAACTTCACCAAAAGATTTAATAAGATGTTTAGCAAGATTCCTACAGAGATCAAGCCAATTGATGCATCAACAAAGATCACTTACTCTTTTTCCTTTGATCTAGATTTTTTCTTAATCCTTAGAGAAAGAATATTATCCACACTCGCTTTAATACAAGATGTTGCTCTTGAGGTTGAATCTAACATTATGGAATCTCAGAAACTTAAAGGAAAATTTGAGAGAAAGAAGTCTTCTGCTGACCCTCCTTCCTCTTCAAATACCAAAATGAAAAAGATGGCCAATATGTTGGATAACTTGACCTCAGAAATGTCAAAACTGAAAATTCAGAGTCAGCAGCCAGCAAGAAGTAAAGAGACTAATGCTTATGTTCCTAGGAATCCCAATGCATTCCCTTACAGAAGGAACAACCAATAGGTCCAGATCCTTCAGAGAGACAAGAATGCAGCTGATAATCAAAGAATCAGGGCCCCCTTCCAAAATGCAATGCTAGAAGAAGAACATGAGCTATCTCATGATGAAGTTGAAGAAGAAGATGACATCAACTGATTTGGGGATGAAAATGATTCCTCCTTTTTGACACAAGTAAATTATGAGGAAGCCTATATGGACGAGCAAATTCATGAGGCAAGCATTGAAGAATCTTTTTATTAGACAGATGATCAACCAGGTTACAATTTAAGATCTAAGACTGCTGCTCCAAAGCCATTGCTTACTGCTCCCGGGAAAAAGAAAGAATTTGCTTCCAAAGAGACCTCCACTCCTGCAAAACAGCAGCAGAAGCAATTGCAGCCCCAAGCCAAAGAACAAGTCACCCTCAGAGCTCCTCCTAATGAGGTAAAACCTGGCGATATATTATCATACTCTTTTAATTTTGAATCAGAATTTCAGAAAGTAAAAATACCTATGCCATTGACTGAACTTATGAAGAATGACATTTTCAAGTTTTCTATCCTGAAGTCCCTTGAACCAAAGACTCCTCCAGCTGCTAATTATGTAAACCTACAAGATGACAATCCCACAGTGACTATAGGACCTATGGTATAATACCGATATGACTATTGTCCACCCTTCTACATATCCCTAAATATCCATGACAAGATCCTTCACAACTACTTGCTTGAATCGGGAGTGTCACACAATCTTATGCCTAAAGTAGTGATGGATGAACTTGGGCTTGATGTCACAAAACCTTATCATGACCTCTTCTCTTTTGAATCTAGGAAATTCAAATTCCTCAGCCTCATAAAATACCTTGTTATAAACCTTTCCCAGTTGCCAATGAGAAACATGGTAATGGACGTTGTAGTAGCTGATATCCCACCCAAGTTCGGCCTCCTCTTGTCATGTTCATGGAGAAAAAGGCTAGGGGGAACCTTGTAGATCTATCTTTCATATGCTATAGTCCCGGTGTTTGGAGGAGAGATAAAGAGACTTTAGAGAGAGAATCAGCTTGCCTACATCATTAGTGATGGAAAATTTTTTGTAAACCATCCCATTTATGCTTTAGACATAGACTTTGGATCATGCATTCTTCAAATAGATGATTCTCAACCAGCTCCTTTGCAACTCACAAAGCCTACTTATCAGTAGACTGATGGAGAGATTACTCCCGTGTGGACCATGTTCTTTGACGGTGCTAGTACCAAAGACTCAGCAGGTGCAGGTGTAGTTTTGATTTCACCTTCGAAAAAGGCTATGCATTTGTCTTTTAAGCTTGAGTTCTGTTATCGCACAGTTTGTAGCTAGGTCAAATGGCTATGAAATAGAAGGCCAAACTAGTGTAACAAGAACCTATCCCACCCAATGTCACCACGATGGGGAGGTTCTTTATCTTTAGGGAGGTTATCCCCAGGGGAGATGTCCCCGATAACCTAGAGTTTTGAAGAGGCAAAAAGTTTAAAACTCAAAGTAAAGTTCCCCCTTCATAGGTCACCACCAAAACAGATAGTCTCGGATAAACAACTAATAATGAAGTGAAGGCCCAAAAAAGAACACCTACTCGGAACAAAGAAACAACAAACCAATATATGCAAGCTATGATTCAATGGGTTAGTACTTCATATGACTATCTGATATCAATATATACGCAATTATAACAATAAATATTCATGAAGTTAATGTTTGTTAATACAACAATGAAATAATAGCACTCCACCAATAAATATCAAGATGATGTAGCAATCAATCCCTCATTCAATAAATTCTTTAAACACCATTTAATTTCTTATAAAAATGAAACGGTGATGCATAAGATGAAATATTCTAGGTATGACGTCAACAACTTAGGGTTAGCAGTTAATTAGGGTTTCAATTTAGAAAATAGTTTGAGAGCTTGTTTGATGACTTTCACTTCAATGCTAGAGGTCTAAAATCAGTTCCTTCGGGCTTATGGAGTCAATTTAATAGAGAATGCAAGGGTTGAAGGAGGATGGAAAACAAATGGAAGGAAGAGTTCTGAAGTGCTGCTATGGCAGGGCTTCAAAATCAAAACCCTAGGGGAGAGAGGCTCACTCTAGTGTTTCTAAAGCAAGGCCTCGTGCTCTCTCCTCCTTCCTTAGGTTAACTTGGCAAAAATGGCTAGCAGAAAGGTAAATAAAGACAAGAGAGTGCAGTGAGGGAGAGTGTTGCTACAACAAGGCTCTATCACTAAACCCTAGAAGAAGGATGGCCCTAGGTGTAGATAACCTAGTCCTGGGATGTCTCCTCCTTCTTGACTTCTGAAAGTATGGCTAGCTCAGGGAGAAGAAGCAATAAAGTGTAGCTATGGCTAGGCTCTTTCTTCCTTATTCAATGTGGACCATCTTTTCAGGGTACTCCTTCAGGCGAACTTCAACATTCTCAACCACCCCATGTGTGGGTATGGATTTAGATTCAAAACCACATACATTTTTGTAAGGCCGTGTGACCTTCAAGCCCACTTGTCGCATGACTTTAAGTGACATCATGTTGGCACCAACACCTATATCTAACATGCAATTGTTGAATTTTTGTCATTCATTGTCAAATTCATGAAGAAATGATAGTTTTCACCATATTGGACCCTGAAGTGATCAGCTTGCAACATAATAGGGGGTTCCATAGGATCATCTGATCCCAAAAAGAAAGATTCAAATCGTTCCTTGATGGATGGGATCTTGATTGCTTCCCTTAGGGGGGCGTTTACATGCATCTTTGATAATGCCCCTTTGAATTCAAAAGTCAGGTCAACCTTGTCAGCCTTGGATGTCTTGGGAAGAAGCATTTCCAAGGGTGGGGGTTCGCTTGATCACTTGTTGGTTGTTTGAAATTCTTTCTTCTGTACACATGAAATTCTTGTTTCTTTAGCTTTTCTCGTGATTCTTGATCCAGGTTGTTTATTACCACCATCCTTGCTGATCTGGCTACTTCTTTCACGGCTTCCTGATGTTCTGCATTTGTGATATTTATTTGAGGAAAATCCATGAAATAATCCATGTTGTTGACTTGTTGATGGCCAATATTGTAGGGGTACTCATGTTCCCAACATGATTCGCTGCATTCCAGGCACCAAGGATTTTAATCAACAATGTTTGAATGGGCCAAAGTATTTGTAACTTCATGCTCATTCTTTGGTTTATAAAATTGGCCCCCTTTCTGGAATTGCCCTTTGTACAGGGCCCTGGGTACCTGGGTCTGAGATCTTTCCAACTTGACGATCCTTCTCATCATTTACTCTTGATTCTTTATGATACCATCCATAGAGGCTTGTAGTTTGGTGATACTAGTACATAGATCTGAAGTAGGCTTAGCATTGTGAACTATCTTCGGTTTAGTGTCTATTTTCCACCTTGGGTTAGCAAAAGGCTCAATCTTGGATGAAAGGAGGTTTCCCTCTATTTTAGTAGCGAGATCTTGGGCTTCTTGAATGGACTGGGGGTTTTTGTCTCTAATAAGATACCCTAGTTGGCCATTGAAAGATCTGGTGTAAATATGGATGAGGTAGTCATCTTTCGGATGATGGCTTGCGGGAATTCTTTGTAGTAAAGTCTCGAATCTGGTGTGGAACTTCCGAATAGACTCGTTTTCATATTTGGCAAGGTTATTTAGTTGTGTGAGAAGCATACTAGGGTCTTCTTTGATAGTCCTTTTTTTGAGAAAGGCCTCTTCAAGTCTGTCCATAGTTTTGATGCTTCCGTCGGGAAGGCTTAGGTACCAATGCCTTGAGGCATCATAAAGAGTAGCAGAGAACAACTTCATGACTAGATCTTTAGCATCATCACTAATGGGGTGAAGTTGAAAGAATGCCCAAAAGTTGCTCATATGCTCTTCGACACTGATTGCATCAGTACCGATAAATTTAGGCAACCACTTCTCATACTTGGGTGGCATTTACCTACGATAGCCAGGTATGGCTGACATGTCTAATGGCTTGAAAATAGTAGATGACCATTGTCTTTGATTGTTGGTTGGGTTTGTTGTAGCATTCTGAGAGATAGACATGATTCTTAAAGGAATTCTCTTCCCAAAAAGTGATTTGACAATAGGAGAGTTCAAGGGAGGCTTCCTTCTGAAAGATAAAGGAGGATTATTGAATCTCCTCTTAGTTTGTGGAGTCACCAGATAGTTTACTTGAAACTACGAAAGAAAAGGGGAAAAACACGATAGTGGAGTCACCAGGTAAGCTCGTAAGAAAGGTCTCTGAGGCAAGGCTTACCGAAAAGATGTGTCATTTGAGGAGAATTGACGCAGTGTTCCCTGACAACGATGCCAAAATGTTATCCCACAGTTTGTATCTAGGTCAAATGGCTATGAAATAGAAGGCAAAACTGGTGTAACATGAACCTATCCCACCCAATGTCACCACGATGGGGATGTTCTTTCTCTTTAAGGAGTTTAGGCCCAGGGGAGACGTCCCCGGTAACCTGGAGTTTTGAAGAGGTAAAAAGTTTAAAATTTGAAGTAAAGTTCCCCCTTCATAGGTCACCACCAAAACAGATAGTCCCGGCTAAACAACCAATAATGAAGTGAAGGCCCAAAGAAGAACACCTACCCAGAACAAAGCAACAACAAACCAATATATGCAAGCTATGATTCAATGGGTTAGTACTTCATAAGACTATCTGATATCAATATATAATCAATTATAACAATAAATATTGACGAAGTCAATGTTTGTTAATACAAAAATGAAATAATAGCACTCCAGCAATAAATATCAAGATGATGTAGCAATCAATCCCTCATTCAATAAATGCTTTAAACACCATTTAATTGCTTATAAAAATGATACGTTGCTGCATAAGATTAAATATTCTAGGTATGACGTCAGCAACTTAGGGTTAGCAGTTAATTAGGGTTTCAATTTAGAAAATAGTTTGAGATTTTTTTTGATCACTTTCACTTCAACGTTGGAGGACTAAGATCAATGCCTTCAGGCTTATGAATTCAATTTAATAGAGGACACAAGGGTTGGAGGAGGATGGAAAAGGACTGGAGGGAAGAGTTCTTAAGTGCTGCTATGGCAGGGCTTCAGAATCAAAACCCTAGGGGAGAGAGGCTCACTCTGGTGTTGCTAAAGCACTTGGCCTCATGCTATCTCCTCCTTCCTTAGGTTAACTTGGCAAAAAAGGCTAGCAGAAAGGTAAATCAAGAAAAGAGAGTGCACTGAGGGAGAGTGTTTCTACAACAAGGCTCTATCACTAAACCCTAGAAGAAGGACGAACCTAGGTGTAGATAACCTAGGCTTGGGACATCTCCTCCTTCTTTACTTCTGAAAGTATGGCTAGCTCAGGGAGAAGAAGCAATAAGAGTGTAGCTATGGATAGGCTCTTTCTACCTTCTTCAATGGCTGAAAATTTCTCTTTTAGGGGACATGAAACAAGGACCTACTTGTGTGCTTGTCACCTAGGGTTTTTAGATTAGGGAATTTTAAACATATGCAAGAATATAAGACTACAACCATCCAATCAAGAAGTTTTGTAGAAAAAATCACTTACATATCACCATGAAAGAGCATGCAAACCCTAGTTGTAAACCTTCCTTCAAGAGAAATGACAAGAAATGCCTTCCTTCAACAAGTGAGCCTCACTAAACCAACAAAATTACCCAAGTAGGGTGAAAAAATCAGACCTCACTAATGAGTGAGTGATGTGTTATGTTAAAATGAGGCTAAAACTCCTCAATATATACTGTATCAATGACCTTAATTAATGTTATGTCATAAAAATGGCCGACAAGACCACAATATTGTTTTTACATTAAATTGTCAAATTAAAACCCTAACTGAGCTGTAAAAAAGGTAAAATCCCATTCAAGGGAGGCGCTAGCCCCTTTTAGGGAAGATGAGACATCTAGGAGAAAAACGTTAGCCCCCTACGGGCCTCTCCAACATGCCACACGTGCCACTACTACCCAGTCTGCCTCCATGAATGTCCATGAAGTTGGATGACATCATGGTGAGGATGGGGGCATCTAGAGCCTTCCAAGGCCAACGTTCCACTGAAAAGGGGTCATTCCCCCTAGGTCGGGCTCCACCAAAGTGCTTCTGATGGAACATCCTCTTCTTCTCCAGTGAAAGACCCTAATCAACCACTGTCCTATCTCTTCATCCTGATGGGGTCTTAGCATCCATCTGGTGGGCTCTTCAGCCCCATGGAGGTCCGAACTGATCATCTCCCCATGTGTACTAGCCCAAATGGTACCTTTCCATCAGGCATGATCCTGCACATTAGAAGATACGCCCTCCATGGGCTCATCAATCACTGGGATCATAGCAATGTTAATCACGTTTCATCATCAATATTATCAAACATATGAATAAGACCCTAATACATCAGTCAATATCTCAAAGACATTACAAAAACCTATAATACAAGACTGGAGAAAAAGACAAGACATCTTATTGGGATAGTATCCATAAGAAAGGGGAAGTTTCCAGGAAGGTTTCATCCAAGCCATGTAAGTGAGGTGACGTGGTTGGGGATGCCCAGACATGTGGGTGAAGTGTGAGCTAGGAATGCATGATGTTATCTGTGGGTGCCTTTGTAGAAGGTGAGTCGTACCTGTCATGGATGCAATTTTTCCAAGCCCATTCTTTCCTTTATTATTTTCTTTTATTTTCTTTTTCTTCTTGTTCTTTTTATTCAAGGGCTAACCAGAGGACACTGCCTTGGCATGGTGACCAGAGCTGACAGTGTTATCCACAAGTACTTTCACAGAGATGATAATGCTGGCTCGTGATGAGACCCCCTTTCCCTTGGCCATGCAACCAAAGGTCATTTCCCTGGCGTCGTAACCATATGGTGGCATTGTCCTACTATTAGGTACCCATCAACCTAATAGGCTAGCTCGTGATGAGACCCCCTATCCTCTTGACTAGGTCTTGTTTATATTTTCTGGGTCCCTCTTGTTTCTTACTGAGAGGCTTTTTATTGCCTTCTCGAGATCCATGGGTGAAGCATCTCGAGGTTTTATTTCTAGGCCTTTATATTTTACCAGCTGCTTTTACTTTCTGGGCCTTTAGCCCCTTCTTCCCACGAGATAAGGTGCAACCCTACAAACAGGTCAACCCAATGCCTAAAAAAGGGGAATGGGACAAGTGAGAAGGAGATAAGATAAAATAGTGGTTCTATGAGGGGAGTAGATGATGGCTTTTCAGAAATACCCCAGTGGCAAACCCAGACCTATGGGAACAGGCTTGCTAGGATACCCTGTCAATCTCCTAGATCATGGTCAAGTGGGCTAATGTAAGATCCAAGTGGTTGTTAGAGATAAAAGGAATCAGATGCATATATTCAAAGGTTTTAATGATTAAAAGTTACACATACCATGATACGTGGACCAATTACTGCATGGAGCAAGAACCTCCTCCGATACAAGACCAAGCCGAAGGTGATGGATGTTGTTACTGCTAACAAGAAGAATCTAATGAAAGAAGAAAAGGATGGGCCCTATAGGGCTATGCTCGGGTCAATCCTGCTCTCGGTACTCCATGTCTAGGAACTATGGGCCTCGAGACATGATCTCCTGGTTATCCCTAAAAATCAGGGATAACATCTGGCTCCAACTCGGGACATG
>SNQJ01S0082807.1:39942-53885 GCA_010110895.2 Picea sitchensis
AGAATTATAAGTTTCAGTAGCAGGGGATTCAACTAGAGGTTTCTCAGAAATAAAATGAGGAGTGTCGGTTTGAATACTTGATTCTACTGCCTTGGCAGATCCGGAAGCCTGTCTTTGCAAAGCTTTACCCTTGCTGATGATCTTCTCAGGGTCACGAACTGGTGTTGTCAGTGGGCCTTCTTGGTTCACCCTGGTGTGAGCTCTTTTTGGAGCCACTTCATTTCAATGGAGTCGCCAAATAGAAAATGTACAACCAATAGTGTCTACTTCTTGTCTATCATCAAGAACTAGATCTATGTCATCTCCCAGAGAAGTTGAGCTTCGATCTCCTCTCCCTAGCAATGACGCCAATTTGTTATCACTCCAGGAAACTCTCCTAGGCTGTAAGTCAGAGATGCCTGGTAACTTACTCTTTTTGGAAACTATTTTCTTAATAATTGATGTGGTTTTTGGATCAAGATGAATATCTAGGAACTAGACTATGTCTTTGAGACTATCTAGTAATATCAAATATCACAAGGCCTTCTAAAAATGCAATCAGACAAGGGTTGATCAAATAGAATAAAAGATAGCTGTCGAACGAGATTATACTCATGTAAAACAGTAAGCACAATGGGTTTAAAAACTAAGGCAATAACTTATGATTCTTAACTTAAACAATCAATTAGTGAGATGACAGTGACATGTAGATTGAATAAGCGCCAACAAAGAAATCATTCACTCATAAGATATCATAGAACAAAAAAGAAAGGTCTGAAAACATAGATGAAGGAAGCTTGCAATGTTTCATATATTAAGAATGAGTCATAGTTATAGTAGCAACATGTAGAACCCAAAATCGAACCCTTGGTTCATATTCTATCCTAAGATTTATAGCTTTACAAAGTAGTTCTGAGATCCTAAAACTGAGGATCAGATATACTAAAGATAGTAACTCAAAATTCAGTTGCAAAGGATGTGGGATGATCCCCAAAAATGAGGTCAAACCCAGATTTTCTGGTCATTCTCTTTTGTTGACTATTGGTGAAGTGCAGGATAGCCTCCCAAGGCTAAATGATGACTCTCCAGATGAGATAAATTTGAACCTACTGAGGTGGAAAAGTGTCCTAATTTTCTGTCTTGAAAAAGATATCAAAGACCTTTGAAACACCTCCTCTTTCCACATTTTGTCAAAACTAACTGTTGGATTTGTTTTGATAATTCATCAGATGTTCATTCGAAAATATTTCAAACCTTTTCAATTCAAAAAACCTTTATCTGTATAAGAACTTGATTATTCTGAACATGACAGGCTTTCGGTGGTTAACTTGGAAAGATTGTGGGTGGGTTAACTACCGAAAGCACCGCTTTTGGTGGTTAATGAATAGTCATCCTGTTCGCCTAAACCACTGAAACTGCATCTTTGAGAAAATTTCAAAATTTGCAAAAATGCTCACCTTGGATCCCTTTTTTGATGCTCAGGGTTTCTTAGATGAGGCAGCCCTTGTTCTTGCAGACCTGTGAACTTCTACTGGCTGTGTGAGGTGTTTTGGTGTGTCCATCATTGTCATGGCTAAGTTAGCCAGAGTTTCCAATCCAGTCTGCTCCTCTACTGGTGATTGAAATTGTTTCAACTTCAACCTCAGGATACTGAGCTGTCTGTACAGCTTCATGTTTTCTCTGATCAATACCCTGTTTCTATCTTTAATTTTATCATGCTTCTCCTTGAGGGTTTGATTCATTTTGAACAGTTCTGCATTTGTGTCAGTGAGGTCTGTGTTGGATTTTTTGATCACCATTTCTAGGACTTCCATTTCATAAACCTGTTGCAGAAGTTTGTTGATTTTCTGTGTTCTAGCCATTTTAGGCCTGCTTGAGGAGGCTTCTGTTTTAGGTTGCCTATGGGCTTCTGGAGGACTTGGTGAAGGTAGATTTGAATGAAAATATGCACCCTGTTCAGTTTGCATGTTATCCTGTGTCTCTGCCACCTCTTGTTCTGATTATGAATCACTGTAAGGTAGATTTAGAATGTTATTTTCCGTGGCAGGGTTTTTAGACTATTTGCCTTCAAACTGAAATTTTCTTTTGATTCCTTCCTTCTTGCCAGGGGATGATTTTATGGGATTTCTTGGTACTGAAATTCCTTTCCTTTTCCTGTGACTGTTCTAGGGAGTAGGAATTTTTCTGCCCCTGGCTTTCTTAGTTTCTGCCTCTAGTGGTCTTTCTGTTTGAAATTCATTCCAAAACAAAAAGAAACCCCACTTGATCTGTTTCCTCTGCAGAGCTTCTCTCACAAGAAGAGTAATTAACCCTTGATGTGATAATCTGCTAACAATCTTAGTAGGTCGGGCTTTCACTTTTCTTGCCATCTTCGTTAGGGTTTTGTGAAAGAAGTAAGGTAGGTTTATTGGCTCTCTGCCTATGAAATGATTTAGAAGTTTAAAATGATAAAACATTACCCTGTTGTAGCGCCCCTCACAAGTGATATACACCAAAATTGCCTTCAACAGGGACTGCCACTTTGGTTCAAGATAAGACATGGGAATATCCTTCTTCCAGATTAAAACTTTATGCACCGGTAGCAGATATGACCTGAATTCGGTGTTTGAAGGTGTGGTAGTCTTGAACCAACAATCTCCCGACCTGGTTAAACTTGTGTACTCAGCAATGGCTACTTCTTCAATGATAATCTCCTCCTTGCCAACTTTAGCAATCCTTCCATCATAGGAAATAGCAAAAGATTCAGCCACCTGTTGGTGAAATTTGGTTAATTTCTCACATTATGCAAAAACTCCGGTTTGTTTGAAAAATTCTGCCACCTCCGGGTGAGCTTCTAAATACCAAACTCCATCTACCTCAGATCTCAAAGTTGGTGCTGCTTTCGACATGGGTCAATGTTCAGTGTGCCTGTGACTATGGGAAACTAGACGTTCGAGGAGACAATGACTCTACAAATTAGATAGACAACAAATATCATTCATGAAAAAATGGTGGCACAGGGTGACACAACATTGGGATTACCAAGTTCAGAAAACTAACCCAGTTTCGGATGACAATTTGACTGAGAATATGCCGAAACTTCAGATTTTCGGTAGCATTTTTATTTCTGAAACTTAAAGAGGATAGATTCTAAGCTTACCTTATAACCTAACCAGTCTTACTTGACTCGAGAGTGCTCACTGGACTGAAATGACGCTTCGACAATCGCCAGAGGACATGGGATTAGGATCTCTGAAAATACGATTGACTGATAAAATTGTGAACTCTCGGTTATCTCAGCAATCTCTGGGATTCATAATGACTCATCAAGGAAATAATGAAGGAGCAACGAGATCATGATGGCTAGTGTACTTGCGACTGAAATGGAGGGTGGCTCTGTGAAATCATATCTGCAAATCACCACTGTGTATGGATTCTGAAAAGACCAATGTGGTTGAAAAGACACAGGGGATTCAAAATTTCCGGATAGACACGATGAATGTGCATACCCTCCACCATGGCGAGCTTTCGGCAGTTGTGTTTTAATCATTGTGCCAACTTGACAGTTGGCTCATGCAAAAGAACGGGCTTTCCATTTTTACCGTTGAAACACTTTCGGTGGTTAATCACCTTCTTGCTTCGACCCTTTAACTGCCAAGAAGAGAATCTTTCGGTGGTTAATGAGCACATTGGAGGCTCGCCTAAACCACCGAAACCTGATATTCAGACTTTTTCTTGACCAAACCAAATCCAAACTTTCTTTTGAGCTTATTTTCAAAATACATACTCTCTATCCTACTTACAAAAAATTAGAAATGAAATTTAGATCACAACCTATCACCTCAAAAAGCAAAAATCCACCAATTTATTTGAGGACATAACACTACCATTCCATTTTTCAAAGGAAATTGCAAGAATGTGAGGTCCATATCAAGGGTGCCACCTAACATTGCACCAAACTTCCTAGATAATAGCATTGCCCATATATCTGGGACATCAACCACCACAATGTCAATGTGGACCATCTTTTCAGGGTAATCCTTCAGGTGAACTTCAACATTCTCAACCACCCCATGTGTGGGTATGGATTTAGATTCAAAACCACATACATTTATGTAAGGTCATGTGACCTTCAAGCCCACTTGTCACATGACTTTGAGTGAAATCATGTTGGCACCAACACCTGTATCTAACATGCAATTGTTGAGATTTTTGCCGTTCATTGTCAAAGTCATGAAGAAAGAAGGGTTTTCACCATATTGGACCCTGAAGTGATCATCTTGAAACATAATAGGGGGGTCCATAGGCTCATATAATCCTGAAAAGAAGATTCAAATCATTCCTTGATGGATGGGATATTGATGGCTTCCCTTAGGGGGACATTGTTACACATGATTTTGGTCAGTATGGTGATGTCTCTACAGGTGATGTGTTCAGGCTCCCACAAGGAATTTTTGACTAAGAAAGATGACTACTCTCTTCTTCCAAAAAACACATTTTTAAGATGAGTTCGCAGGCTACCTATGTTACAGCATGCGAGAATCTCTCATTCTCGCAGGCCACCCACACTTGGGGTGCGAACTGTTCACAGTCTGCTCCATAGATAGGGTGCGAACCTTTTTTTAATCTTGGAAAGGAGAAGAGGTCTTTAAGGTTCTAGAAGACGATCTTCTAGAAAATGAGCTGGCATTCACATGGTTGGCATCCTACTGACTTCTCAAATTTGATGGGATCATCCTCATCCATGTAACCATCCCTCCTTCTCCTACATATTGAAATGTTTCTCATGGAAAAGGTTAAGCAAGATTGAATGAAGAATTGGTGAAAGAATTGTGTGAAGAACCCTACTTGGACAAGAAGCTTGAAGACTCTATTTGGTCTATCAAGAAGAATTGGATCTTCTTCATGCAAGTTCAAAGAAAGTGTGTGTGTTGGAACCAAGGGTCACTAAAAGGAAGCTTGCAACATCAAGGCATTCAGGTTGTATCTTCTACTTTCAATTAATATAATACAACGGCATGTCCCTTTCCCATAAAATCACTCTTATTTTATAGCATAACTCCTTGATCATATGCATAGGTTGACATTGAATATACTTTTCTATCTTCACTTTGGTTGGTTTGTGTTGTCTTGGACCCAACTTCACAAGAGCAGCAGAGCGAAGCGGGAACAACAAAGACCTAAGGAAGCGATATAAATGTATATCACTTATTCCTTCTTATCAGTAGATTCAATCATTACAACTTAGGGAAAGAGTCGTGTCCTGTCCTATTTTGTTCTAGATCTAGGTGGATCTAGGGAGATTTGTTAGTGTCTACACCTACTGATTTGTCCAATAACAAAATTGGCGACCATACTAGGGATACAACCCATTTTTAGTGGTTTTGTCTTGGCCCTTTTCTCTTAACCTACCATTTTTTCATTCCCATCAATCTTTGAGTCTTGAGGAGACCCTTACAGAATCTCTGGATCCAGAAGTTCCCTCAAAAGTTTTGTCCTCTTTCCAAAATTTTCTTGATTACAGAGCTTCTCGCACTCACCCTTCTATAGCCTACGAGAACTACTTAAGTTCGCACCCTGTTGTTAAGTTTAGTGCAAACTTCTCACATTATGCCTGTGTGTAGCCTGTGAGAATCCTTGACTCTCGCACTGTACCACACTACCAGCCTGCAAACCCACTTGCAAAATTTTTGGATTAAGTCTTTTGTGTCCTCAGATGCCCAGGTTTGTTTGTGTGTCTAGGAAGAAACTCTCTGGCCAGTGATTGAATGTTTCTTGTATTCAAATCTCGTGAATGATTAAGTTCTTCTTGATCATGTTTTCTCAATTTTTACCTCTTGGCCTTTTCACAACAAGGGTATAATCTCTGGTTTTGAAATCCGAGTGCTTGTTTGGTTGGGAGCCTTTGATCGGTTTAAAAGTTGAGATCATTTGTTCTTTTCAATTGCTTATTACTTGGAAAATTGTTATCCATATGCATTTGAAGAGACTAGTCTTATCAATTTGATTATTTTTGTCTTCATTGAAAGATTGGTTTGGGTATTTGTTGTGTATTTATTTTTCGTTGGTTGCTTTTTTTTTTCTTAGTTCCACCCCTGTTGTTTGGTTTCTAATAAAAATTAAAGACATTTTCTTTTTTAAGCAACTTTTTTTCAAAAATATTGGCATTCAAGTACTGAAAAAGAACGAATAGGGAATTTGCATTGTTCATGGTTGTTCGATATTACATTTCAAAGAAGATCATACATTGTAGTTTGTATTGTTCCAGAAAACTCCTCTTTCCCTCCTATAGATAGGATTCATCGAACAAAAAATTTGTATCATTCATTCCTATTTATGCATTTTTGGGTCAAAGTCTCACACAACATTAGTTTCATTTATGTCTCCTTTTGAGTAACAACAACCTTTAATAACATTGCGCAATTTTAAAATCCAACTAGTAACTTTTTCTGGGACTCTTTTACACCAACATTAGCTAGGCTAGAGCTTTGGAATAGGTAGTGAGACATACTCTCCAAAGCACAAAACACACAATAGTATCTTGTGATAAGGAGTGTCAAATTCCATTTGCATCATTTTGTCCTGGGAAGCCCTTCTCACACAAGGGTCAAACCCGAGGTTGCATTGAGATTGACAAAGTTACTCACCCTGCTTTGTTGATATCGGTGTAGAGATTGCATGTATTACCTAGTCACTTGAACGTATACCACAATGATGAGTGGAAGACTCTCAGGATGATTTCGAGCTAGATACCCTGCCCTTGCGTTTGGATCAGACTATATACTATTCCCCCAGGCATTATTGTTGTTGGTGGTAACCTTAGTAGCCTACCTTCTTAGGGTTTTACACAAGGTGACTATGAAGGGGAAAGTCTTCATGGTACCTGGAATCGACGTTGGCCAAACTCACTCAGGCTCCTTAGAGGGTATACCCACGATTATGTGTGGAAACTTGCACTGGGGTGTAAGTCCGTTAAGCAGGTCGTCAACGTAACTTTTCCACCCTAGCCCAGCCCCTTCTTGTCTTGTCGTCGTGACGTTGGATTTCATCACCAACTAGTGACTTTGGAATTGGAAGGTCTTGTTTGCTTGGTTTTTCTTCCGAGATTTTACTAGAGCATGTTGTTTGTTTACCCAAGTTGGACATAGAATTTCTTTCGTAAGATTCTAAATCGATCACAATTGACCCTCCATGCCATTCACATAGAATGCAAGGCCTACCCCTAGAATATCTAAAAGGTTCTCAACCCTTTCCTACCAACTCACTAGAGGGTTCTCCTCAATAGAGTGAAGTCCATGACATTGCCACTCCACAAGTGGAAAGAACTGACTCGTTAGAACGATTCAAAATTACCAATTCTCGAGAGGAATTCTGACTTCCCACCGACTCTGAGAGACGTATTATTCGAGTGAATTCTTCCAGAGATCTAGTTGTTCAGTCTTCTGGATCACCAACTAGACCTTTCATAGGACCTGAGGGTAAAGATCCTTTTTGGACTAATAGCATTTTTAAACGGGATCTCTTTGTCTCAGGAGCAGACGAAGATATCACGGTTGCACCTGAGCTGCCCAAAACATCTGATCCAAGCACAATACCTTTTACTACTGCATTTTACTTTCCTGGTATAGACACTCTGCGAGTTGACAACTTTTTGACTCTCCTTCTACAAACAGTCCATTAGACAATGGTCCCAGATACTACAGGTCCTCACACCAGGATTACAATGGTTGGCCAAGCCCCCATTGGCACACCTCTTTCACCCAAAAACACACCACCACTTCCACCCAGATATCATGCATTGAATGCTTCTATTCTCGCTCCTACACAAATATCATCTGGGACTCCTAGCAATTCCACTCCTTCTGGGCACTATCTTCTCGATTTAATTCCAAAACTTCCTCCACCCCCTTTCAGAGGACCTCTTCCATCCTCTATCGAAGGAACTGATCCTAGTGGCACCATCCCGTATTTCACACCTAATTACCAGATTCGTTTTGGTGGACAATTTCACCAAGGAGGCCAAAGTCAACCCCCTTTTGTAGGACAAATCCCAACCGGGACGCAACCCTCGATTGGAGGGAAACCACCACTGACCCCACCTTATGGACAAAACATACCTCCATCCTTGCCCCAGTATTGGAATTATTGTATACAACATAATCCTCACTCGACTAGGGGGAAACAACCTCAAGCTAGCTCCATCATACCCCCTAGTACAGGCCAACCCTATCCAGGTATGTCTAATCCTATTTGGGGCTCGAATTCCCAACCCCATGCCCCTGTTCAAGGGTACAACCCTATGAATTTCTTGCTTCCACACCAACAACTGAATCTACCTATATCTTCGCATTATACGCAGACTACTTATGGTCCCACTGGTTTATCGACGGGACTCCCTCCCCAAAGTCACCAGTACTCACATGTGAATAGACAGTTACCTTTCTTAGCCACTCTGGACCTCCCAGATCTATCAAGGTTTTTAAATGATCCAATCCATCACTCTCCTTAATGGCTCACCATACTGGCCAAACTACCATCCGACATCCCTAAATTCGATGGCAAACCGGGAGAGGACCCGAACAATCATGTAATGAATTTTCACCTTTGTTGTTCATCCAACTCCTTGATGGATGACTCTATTCGTTTATGCCTTTTTCAATGAACCCTCACAGGTTCCACTGCGAAGTGGTATATAGAATTACCACAAGACTTATTCATTGACTTCAACACCCTATCTATGGCTTTCCTCACCCACTACCAGTTACCAATTCGCTATGAAACAGGAACCAATATTTTGAGTTCTTTCAAACAAACTAAGGCTACTCATATCTCTGATCACATTCATGAGTGGCGATGGAGGCAACGTATCATCGAACTCAAACTTCCCGATCAATTGCTGGAAGAGTGGTTCACGAAATCATTTGTGAATGACATCGCTCGTGACATTGCCATGGGTGGAGTTGTCACCGAAGAATAGGAAATCAGTCGTGCCCAATACCTAGACCTCGTTTACTCACAAATCGATACTCTCTATGAATTACTCCCTGACGCACCTCGTCCTTCTACTTCTGCTACTTCAACCACTCCCACTGCTTCTCATTCAGTTGACGGTGTGATTAGCACTTTCCATGCCCAACCACATTCCATCCAGACCTCTGGAAACAACCCCAAATCCATTTCTTCTAATGTTCAAAATGCTCCATCTCCTACCCCTCCCACTGGAAAGACTTTTGAGGTAAATTCTATTCAATCTACCCCTGCCAGCAAAAATAAATCCAAAAAAGGAAAGGGTAAGACCAATGAGGATAAAAATAATCCACAAACTGAGAAAACCAAAACACCACTTGTTAACGATAGGGATAAGCACAAACCCCAATACCCTTGTCTTATTTGTGGGGATGATCACTACACTAAGGATTGTTCATGACGAGTTGAGGTTACTAAGTTCCTTCAATGGACCACAAAACCCCCACTCCGACCGTATTGTCACAACCCTTCCCTTCTCAACAATAGGCCCAATTGGTCATTCCTGACCAACCTTCCCCCTCCAATACATCCTATGTCTTAATGTGTACAGGTGATTCAAAGAAGAATGACATCACACTTACCACTCAAGCCAAAGATTATTCTTCCTCCAAAGAGAAGGTCAATGTAATACCTCCTTTGGTGGTCTAACCATCTCCCATGACTCCACCTACCAATGGTCCTCTTCATCTTGAACGACCGAGCCTAGACACAGTTCTTCACCCTCCTCCAAAGGGTGTCGTTTGGAAATCATCTTTCAATCCTCATGCACGTGCTTCCCAGAACTATAGTATTGTTGAAGATCTAGCCCAAGCACCATCCGTGATGTTAGCCCTTGAAGTCCTTCAAAGTTGTCTTATACAATGAAAGGCACTGTTGAAATCTATTGGTGGAATCGACCCTACGGATACAAATTTAATAATTTTTGACTTGGAAGATCACATTTCAAGGTTACCCCCTCAACTCGCATTCCAAATACAAGTTATTGTCTCCGACAAAAACATTTATAGGACAGGTATTGATGATGGTGCCTCAACGTGTGTCATGTCTATTACCTGCTGGAAAGCCATCGGCTCTCCTCCTTTGACTGAATCCCACAACATGCTCAAAGCCTTCAATGGCTCTATTTTTAAGCCTTACGGTGTCCTCACTTCATTGCCTATTATGTTAGAAGGCAAAACGATCCAAGTTGAAGTGGAGGGCTTTGATGCTCCTCTCGATTACAACCTTCTACTTGGCCGTAGCTGGATTGATTCCATGCATGCAGTTGTGTCGACTCTTTTCCGCGTCATGCATTTCCCACATCAAGGAAAAGTAGTGACCATCAACCAATTGGCCTTCTTCCACTCCGATACACGTACCAGAAAAGTATTGTTCATTGCAAAACCCTCCCTTGGATACGAGAATGTCAATGTGGATCTTCTTAAAGATTCCTCATTAATGGGTACTTTCCCCATCCCACCACCCAATGTTCCAAATCCATTTTTTGCCTCAATCAATATGATATCCACCTTTGTTCACAGAACCCCTATGTCTTATGACCCATGGATGGTACCTAACCCTGGCGATCATCTTCATTATGTTGACGAAATTCCTTTGAGTCTGATAGAATCCACTTATCAATACATTCAATCGACAACCCCTGCTACCCCCTCTCTTGGTGATTTATCTCCAGATCCTTTCCATGTCATTTTTCCCATGGACGAGATAATTATGTCTATTATTTCCATGGAAGATACCCCTTGGGATGATGGACATCATCGTTCCATCCTCTTCTTGGAACAACACACCATTGAGGGTTACTAACGGATCCTGACCCCATTGACCGTTGTCATCATTTCCACCATTCTCAAGTCTACACATGATCTATTCTATGAAGGGAACTTAAGCCATATCTCATGCACCATCCCCCTCAACATATCCATAAAACCTAGAATTGATGAAAATTTTCATATTGGAGCTTCTTGTTCCCATGACGAAGTCGTCACCTACAAGTCTCTTTTCCAAGAATTTTGTGACGTCTTCGCCCGGAGCTATGAAGAAATGTCGGGTATTGATCCCGACATTGTGATACATGATATTAATACATACCCCAATGCTAAACCTATCCGACAACAACTTCATACGGTCCACCCAAGTAAAGCGACCACTATCAAGCTTGAAGTTAAGAAACTTCTCAAAGTGGGTTTTATTTACCCTGTGGCTCTAACTGACTGGGTTTCCAATCTTGTCCCAATCGACAAGAAATAAGGCACAATCCATGTGTGCGTTGATTATAGGGACATTAACAAATCTTGTCCTAAAGATAACTTTCCTACCCCCTTCATTGACCAGATCATTGACAATTGTGCCAGAAGTGAAATCTTCTCTCTGATGGATGGTTTCTCCAGATATAATCAAATCAATATCATTCCCACAAACCAACACAAGACCACTTTTAATTTCCCTTGGGGCACTTTTGCCTATCGAAAAATTCCTTTCGGTTTAAAGAATGTCGGTGCAACTTTTCAGCGTGCTATGTCTTAGGCCTTCCATGATATCAAGAACATTTTGAATCCATATCTCGATGACTTACCCGCTCATTCCATGCGACGTTTATATCATCCAATACACCTCCACACCATTTTCCTTCGATGTCAGTTTTACCATATATGCTTGAATCCCCACAAATGTGTTTTCTGCGTAGAATTTGGCCGACTTCTAGGCTTTATCGTTTCACGTCAAGGGATCAAGGTATATCCTTTGAAGGTCGAGGTGATTCTCAATCTCCCTCCTCCTTCCTCACTTCACCAGTTACAAAGTTTGCAAGGGAAGACAAACTTTCTCCATCGTTTCATCCCAAACTATGTTGAGCTAACTCTTGGATTTACGTGACTGCTCAAGAAAGGTTCTGAGTTCATATGGGATACCACTACCAACAAATATTTTGAAGCCTTGAAACTGTCTTTGACATGTACCCCACTACTCTCCCCACCTGATTACATTCGGGATTATTTCCTTTACCTCGCAGCCTCAGACTATACCATTGCTATGGTTCTCATCTAGGAGGATGATTCTCATGATTTTCATGTCATTTATTACTTGAGTCGGAGTCTCACGACTACCAAAACCAAGTATTTACATGTCAAAAAACTGGCCTTGGCAGTCGTCCAAGCTGTTCAACATTTTCGGCACTATATCCTCTCTCGCAAGACTATGATAATTTCTAACTTCAACCCTATGTAGCACATTCTTACACGCCAATTGCTAGGGGGAAAATACTCCAAATGGATTGTAATACTCCAGGAGCTTGACTTAGAATTCGAATGCGCTAAGTCCAAGAAATCCTTGGTGTTTGTCGAGTTGATATGCGACCTTCCCTACTTTGAGACAGAAAATGTAGCAGCTGATTCATTACATGATGAATCCCTTTTCCTGATTAGTTCCATTGACCTTTGGTATGGAGATATCATCATATATCCTCAGACCCAGACTTTCCAGCCCAATTTTTCTAGCACTAACCGTCATCAAATACGCTACCAAGCCCGCCAATATATTATCCTCGGTGATACTCTTTATCGTCGTGGGATTGACTCCGTTTTTCGATGTTGCCTCACATTTGATGAAGCCAAGAAAGCCCTCAAGGACTGCCATTCTGGAGCTTGTGGTGGTCACATGTCTGGGTATGCTACTGCCTAGAAGATCTTACGAGCAGGGTATTTTTGGCCCTCTTTGTTCAACGACTGTATAATTGTTGTCCAAAAATGCCACGCTTGCCAAACCTACAACAATAAAATGTGATCACACCCTGCTCCTCTACACCTTGTGGTCTCTGTTGGTCCTTTTACGAAATGGGGTATCAATTTTATGACATGTCACCCTCACTCGGTCGGGGGGCATGGATACATTATTGTAGCCATAGATTATTTTACGAAATGGGCCAAGGCGATGCCAACATTCGACAATACCGGAAGGACTGTAACATTATTCATATTTAATCACATCATCACTCATTTTGGTGTTCCTCAGGCTATCGTTACTGATCACGATAGCCACTTTAGAAACTTCATGATGTCCGAACTCACTCAAAATTTGGGTCTTCTCCATGAAAACTCAACACCCTATTACCCGCAAGCCAAGAACCAAGTTGAAGCGATAAACAAGGTCCTCATTACCATGCTTCGACGAATGATAGGGATTCACAAAACGAGTTGGCACATGATGTTGTTTTCAACATTGTCGGCTTACCGGACATCCATTAAGTCTGCTACCAGGTTTACACCATTCCAGTTAGTTTATCGTCTATAAGTCATCTTTCCGATTGAATGTGAGATACCCTCCCTAAAACTAGCCATCAAACTTCTCCCAAACACTTCTGCTGAAGAAGAACGTTGTTTGTATCTCATGCAATTAGATGAAACCCGTCGCGATGCCACCCTAGTTATAGAAGCCTAGAAGAAACGCGTCAAATTCCAATAAGACAAACATGTCAAGCCACATGTTTTCTCTGAAGGTGATCTGGTTCTTCTTTACGAACAAGATCAGGATATGCTAGGAGATGGAAAATTTTAAGCTATGTGGCGAGGTCCTTATATCATCAAACGAGTTTTGGAGAAAGGAGCTTACAAGTTGGTAGACTACGATGGTATCCCTTTGAGTGAACCCAGGAATGGGGTTTACTTAAAGAAGTACTATGCCTAAGATCACCTATGCATAAGTGCTTGTATTTTATTGTATCATACTTTTTGTGTGTTACTATAGTATGCTTTTTCGTTATTTGGTCTCTGTTGATACTTAGAACACATCACCAAAAGACTTCATCCTCCCTTGAAATCCAGACTTCTTTTACTTCTTCTTCCCTATGAAATTCGACTTGTATCAAATGAATGTATAATGATATTTATTTATACCATTTATGTCACTTCCTTTTAACATTAGGGCCGACCTGACACTTTCTTATTTTGTAATTATTTTCTTTAATT
>SNQJ01S0082808.1:0-35072 GCA_010110895.2 Picea sitchensis
GATCAATATGATACAACCAGTAAGTCCTGTGTCTCTCTCTGAGCACACACACCCCCCAGTCCAGCTCTCGGCTTCCTGGCAAAAGGGCAAAATCCTTTTTCCTGCGCCCATCCACCTCCGAATGGCCCGCACATCCCCCTCATTCCCCGCCTTATTCCTCCCGACCACCGCACGCAGTTACTCCTTACCAACCACCCTCGTCCCCCGTCCTGCATTTCATTAAAATTTTGATCTCCTCGGGATTTTCTGGGCTTTTCGCCCTGCATACGCCACCCTTGGCAGCCTACGCCATCCCTGTTCTTACATTATTTTAGTTCTTTTCCTTACTTTCTGTCACAGTTCATTAAATACATTCTACAGTTTGATTATCACACAATTAATCATGCTTATTTTCTTTAACTGATTTTTCCCTGTAATCTTTAATCATTTATTCGATTAGGGTCGTTACAATTAAAGAGGATCCTCTTGTTCGTCTCAGACCGTCGTCCGTTGTGTGCATATTTAGAGCTCCCAACTTGCTGAAGGATGCAAAAAAAGAAGCATATGTCCCTCGAAGAGTTTCATTGGGTCCACATCATCATGGAAGTGCAGAGCTTCCTCAAATGGGCCATCACAAAGGAAGAGCGATGCGTAGAATGATGAAGAGGTTCAATACTAATATGGATTTCGCCGATCGCGCAAGGCAGGAGATCTTGAAGATGGAGAAGGAAATCAGGGACAGCTACGAAGAAAACATCGGTTGCGATGGAGAGACCCTCGTTCGGATGCTAATTTTGGACGGTTGCTTCATTCTAGAAGTATTGATATCTACTTATGAAGAGACCCAGGAGTGGGAGTGCCATGACCCTATTTTTGGAAAAAAGCTTGCTTTTGCTGCACACGATATACTGTACGACATTTTGATGCTAGAAAATCAAGTCCTCTTCATCGTTCTCCGAAAGCTACTCGAATTGGTGCTCAACTCAGCCGTTGATATCGAAAAGAGGCTTTGGAATATCGTGAGAAGTATATTCGATTTGTTCTACCCTTTCGACAAGCCGGAAGTTAGGATCGAAAATTTTGATATAAAGCAATCAGACTTTCATCATATTTTAGGTCTCTTGCACACCCTCGTGGTATTTCCACCTTTCAATAAGGATGAGCGTGTAGATCAAGGTGAGTGTAACATCTCCATTAAATGTTGTAGAATGTGCACTGGAATGCTCCCACACAGAAACAAATCACGGGATGACATCAATCAGGGTGAGCATGTAGATCAAGGTGAGTGTGACATCTCCATGGGCTGTTGTAGTAGGCAGTGCATTATAATGCTCCAAGACAAAAACAAAGCACGGGATGACATCAGAAGCATTCCTCATGCAGTAGAATTAAAAAATGCCGGGATCAAATTTAAACGATGCAAGGAAGGCATCAAGGAAATTAAGTTTGACCCGGACAGCGCCACAATTTTTCTTCCTCACATCTGTATCGAAGACAACACAGAGATAGTATTCCGTAACTTAATCGCTTTGGAGATGTGCAAGCCATCTGAAACCAGTTACGTGGCTTGTTACGTTCAGCTCATGGACGATTTGATCGACTCGCAAGAAGACGTGGCTTTGCTAAGAAGAGTCGGCATCCTTACAAACTGGCTTGGGAGTGACCAAGAGGTTGCCGACCTTTTCAACGGTCTATGCAAGGATGTGACCCTGGATATGGAAGATGTCTTCGACAAACTGATAAAAAAGGTGAATGCGCACTACAACAATAAAATGAAGGTCCAGATTGCAGAGCTTGCGCGGGATCATTTCTCATCGCCGTGGAAAGCTTTAGCTTTGGCGGCGGCAATTGTTATCTTGTTGCTCGCCGTGGTGCAAACGACCTTCTCGATTATAAAAGGGTAAGTGATTAGTGCTCGTTTGGCAATAGTAAGTGATTAGTGGTTCGGTTGGCAATTATATCGGTAAGTGATTAAAATTTGGATGATGATGTATCACCAGCTTTGTAAGCTACACAGCTTTATAGTTTATGTGATTTGGAGCTTTCTAGTTAGTTTAAGTGAATTTGTATTCATTCAGTATAAGATAGGGAGCTTTCGAGTTCGTTTAGGCGAGAGTAAGTAACACAATTTGTATGATGTATCTCCTATCGAATATTATTTCGCTGTGTTTGTTTATCCTTGTCCTATCGAATATTATTTCTCCATTCATTATTAGACATTGAATATTATTTCGCTGTGTTTGTTTAGCCTTGTCCTATCGAATATTATTTCTCCATTCATTATTAGACATTTTGAAACACTCCTTGAAAACTCCATATTACAATGGTAATGGTAATAAAGTGAGGTGGAATGTGTAATCTTTCATAAATTATTCTTACATTAAACCACAACATAAATGCAAACATTCATATATATATATATATAAAAACATGATTATATAATCTTTTAAAAAATAATTCTATGTATATTAATGTAAAGCATAATAAAAATGAAAGCATATTTTTATTAAAAGAAAATAAACTCATGATATTTCATAATACTTCACAATTTTTACAAATTCTATAAATATAAAAAAAAAATTCAATGTATTGTTTTTGTGAATTTAATTTAAAATTTTAAATAAATTTAATCATATAAATTAGTAATATTATTTTTCATTTCAGGGGAGGTAGGCGCGGGGGATCCTTTATGATCCCGGGGGAAAAACAAAATCTAGGTACCACTGGAATCTAGGGACGGATACCAACAACAAAGCTGAGGCATACTCTCTCCTCAAGGGCGTTCAACTGGCCCATTCCAAGGGAATACGAAAGCTTGTTGTTCTAGGTGACTCTCTCATCATAATAACATTGATGGTCAAGGGAACAAACCCCAAAGATCCTAGCTTAAAACAGATCCTAGACAAAACCAGGCTGGCTTCCAAAGAAATCAAGACTACCTTCTTTCACATCCTTAGAGGCAACAATAGCGAAGCAGACAAGATGGCTAATGCAGCCATCGGGACAAATCCCGACACTCTCAACATTGATGGCGTTTTAACCTCAACCACCCTTTACTAATGAACCTATAAGAGATAGTTCGGGACAAGAAAAGTAGTTCCCCCCCTTGGGACTTAAGCAACCCTCGTGTTCACATGGATAGGAATATTGACAGCCCCAACCAAATGCGACTAAAAGGAAACATCCTCAGCCTCTTGAGTCAGGGTCCACCGCATGCCCGAAAGGATAGCCACAACACGACTGGGTGGATGCTTTCAGTGTTCCACGTGACAAATTGTAGTCGCAACACTTGGCATGCATCATACGAGAACTCTGTACCTCGCTCGTACAAGATGGTCTCCTCTCCAAGATGTGTGAAATATTCTCCTCGCATGGGAAATCCGGTGTACCAGGCTTGCCTGTGTGGACATGATGGACAGGCCTCTCATCTCCCCCTTCGATTCAGCTCCCCTAATGTCAGTCGTCCCTCCATGGCGATACTCAGTATTGTGTACATGACTCTTCCCACAAACTCGCGCGTTCGTTCGTCATCCCCCTCCTCAGTAAACTTGCAGTCGTCCTTGCTCTGTGCGTGGCCCTCATGGAAATGCCACTCCGCTCGCTTGCCCCTCCAGACCCCACAGGTTTTTATGGAGGCCTCCTCGCCACCTTGTAGCCATTCCCGTTTTCCTTAGAGAGCTCCCTGGGTTGTTTATAGAGCTTGGAGCCTGCCCCCCCTCTGGGTTGTTTACAGAGCTTGGAGCCTGCCCCCCCTTTCGCTTCGTGAATTGCTTATCTATAGAGCTTGGAGCCTACCCTCCCTTTCGCTCCCTACTACGCAGTCTCTTAGTCGTCCCCCCTTGCACTTGCCTTTACAACTGGGCCCTATGCAGAACCCACAAGAACCGACCAATTCTGGCCTCTCCTCTTGCGAAAGTGAAAAGCAATAGGAGCATACAGTGCAAGAGGACTCAGACACCTGGCCAAAAGACAATTGGGAACCTGAGTGTGGAGGTTGCAACAGCCTTCGCAAGCAATTGGTAGCGCTGAGTGCCAACAGGGATTTCGAGATGGAAACTCTCTCCCAACACCGTTTTCTGATCAACAAACTACAGGACGAAAGCGAGGTGCAAAGAATTAAAATTACTACCAACTGGGAGCAGATAGACACCCTTCAGCTCAGGATGGACCAACTTGAGGACATGCAGCCCCCTACAAGAAATACAGGAACACAACAAGGATATTCGAGGAATGTCCAGTCCAATTTGATTAATTAGGTACCACATCTGAATGTGCCCCTTTGTGACTTCCGAAGAAACAAGCAACACCCCAAAGCGGAGAAAAATGTCTAAGATAATCGGTCTTTCTATCAAACTGATCTATGTTTTGCCGTATAGCGTATCTAGGTAGCTCCTTTTGCAGAATTTATGGAGGAAATTCACCACACAGTAATTTTTGTAAGAAAAAGGGAGATATAAACACCCTAACTTTTTTAATAGTCCTAAGAGAGAATAACTCAGAAACAACCTCTCAAGGCTGTTTTTCTTTTTTGTAACCTCAGTGGATATATCCACACCGATTAATATATTTTTACCAGTTCTTGTTAAAAAAAAAAATATTATTTTTCATTTAATAGATAATATTACATAATTATTTTTTCCATAATATAAGAAAGCACATAAATCACATAAGCAATCTACTCTTAAATGTCTCCACAAACTATTTTTTCAAAATTGGCTCTTAAATGTCTCAACAAACTATTTTTTCAAAAGCCATTATTAAATTGTCTCAACAACCTATTTTTTTTTTAAATCCATGAAGTAATGTAGGATTATATTTTGTGTAATACACTACATGGGACAAAGATTAATAAATAAGGAGTTTTCTCACTTTCTCCCATGAAATATAAAGACTTGAATGTGGAAAGAATTTGAAATCTAAAAGAAAAAATGAAACAAGAAAGCAAGAATGCTTCTACAATTACGAATGTCCCATTGAGAACAAAAGACAGATGCGTTTTTTTTCTTCTTTTTCTTTCTATCTTTCCATCATTTTAGAATTCTGTCTATCAAAATATTGCAATATGTCATCTTGTCATTATATAGAAAATAAATTCTTCACAATGTTATTGATATACATAATAAACATTATATTTTCATCTCTCACATGAAGTTGATGGTCGAAAAAGAGGCAATGGGAAATCTCAGAACACAATCTTGCACTAATATACACATGTTTTTATAAACATGCACTTGTTCCTTTTAAACTAGCCTCGACACATTCTAAATGACCACACAAGAATACCACGCCATCCACCAACTAAGAAATTAAAGGTTAACGTGTGCATGTTCATCTCTATATGAATTAAAGAAACAAGACACAAGTACCAATTTTTCTATCCTATTTCCTTCAAAACTATGAGGCACATTTCATAGTAGAGTAAGGCATGTTTAAGTGTAGAAGAGTCCCCATATATCACCACAATGAGGATGAGAGAGGATGGCCTTGTTGTCATTCAATCTTTTTTATAGTTGTATTGGCATTTTCTTTCTTGTTCCTTCAAATTTGAGGTAGGTTTTTATACCGACTATGATGTTCATACTTGTTAAATTCTTCAAATTTAGAAAGGAAACGAAATTGTTTCATAATTGTTAAAATACAACCTTTAAATTATGTTTCCATGGAGCACACACATGACTAGCACCTAGACCCACCACCTCTAGATGCAAAAATTACCAATAGTAACCTCCAACCAAAATTTGAAGATGCAAACACGAATTGGTTGTTTTAGGAGTACCAAAGAGACAACACACCTTTCCTTTGTTGCATCCTCAAGACAATTTTGTAGAATTATCGTGAAACATGCATAGAGAATCTAGCTAACAACAATTCATACAAATCTTGCAAATTAAGAGAAGGAGAGAAGAGATGAGATAAAAGAATCAATAGAATTGTATTCATTGTTGATTAAAATGGTAAAATACACATGATATGCTCTACATGGCTAAGTGAAGTTGCCATAGTAGTGATCTAGAGAGATCTAGACACTCACTGATAGAAACCAAAGTAATATGTCACCTTTTCCTAGTTAATTGATCCATGCAATCATTAGTTAACAGAGTCACACGTGTGGAAGTGAGAGAAACACATGCAACTATTGGTGATAAAATCGAGGTTTCCATACCTGAGTGACTTCCACTAGTGTAACTGACTCTGAACTAAAGAAGAGTGTCCTAGTTTAACACCGCACACAAGAAAAATATGTTAGTTAGAGCTCCAGACTATCAACTTATTGCAGAACACTTATATAAGATGGACGCAAACAACATTTTGAGAAAGTGTGTATTAGAGAATGAAAGGCCTAGAATTTTGGCAGAAGCTCATGAGGGAATAGCTCGATGAAATTATGCAGGAAAATCTACCGTGTAGAAGGTATTGTGTGAGGGATTATGGTGGCTAACAATTCACAGAGATGCCAAGGAATATTGCCAAAAATGTGATGTATGTCAGAGGGTGGGCAAACCCAACATAAGGGATGAGATGCCTCTGAAACCACAAGTAACTTTGCATGTATTTGAAAAATGGGCAATAGACTTTGTTGGACGAATCCATCCACCCAAAAAAAGATCAGGAGCTAGATATATCATTATTGTGGATAGATATTTAACAAGATGGCCAGAGGCAACACCAATCAAAGATTGCAGCGCAAAAACAACAACACACTTATTGTTTGAGCAAGTGATCACCAGATTTGGATGTCCAAGAATTCTGATGAGTGACCAAGGTACTCACTTGATCAAAAGTACTATCAGGGCTATGACTAACTAGTTTGAAGTCTATCACCAGAAGAGTACACCATACCATCCTCAAGCCAATGGAATAGTAGAATCCTTCAATAAGATCTTGAAGATTGCTCTAACAAAGATTTGCAATGTTAAGAGGGATGATTGGGACTTGAAAATACCAACAATACTATGGGCATACATGACTACATGTAAGAAGCTGACAGGACATACACCATTTAGGTTGGTGTATGGGAAAGAAATGGTGGTGCCATTAGAATTTCTGGTACCCATTCTGCGTGTAGAAGCTATTACCAACATGACAGAAAGAGGCACAATAAAGGAAAGATTAAATCAACTAGTGGATATGGAAGAGGACGAGATTCTGGCAAGATTTCACCAAGAAGTATAGAAAGAAAGAGACAAAGCTTGACATGAAAGACATATTAAGAGGAAGAGTTTCAAGGAAGGAGACTTAGTCTTGCTCTATGATAGTATATCTTTTCAACATCCTGGCAAATTTAGAATGCATTGGCTAGGGCCATATGAAGTAAAGAATGTCACATATGGGGGATATATAGATCTAAAGGATATGAGGGGAACATAACTCAAGGGATTGATCAACGATAGTCGACTGAAACTGTACAAGGACAGTCGACCTCCTAATGCTTAAAAAGTTACAACACAGTGAGAAAGGAATGTATATAGCGTACTATAACAAAGATTAGGACAAAAAAATGATAAAAAGAAGGAAAAATAAATACAAAATAGAAAACAAAGAAAATACAAACATACTGGGAAATATCGTGCACAACGATAGTGGACTCAGCACGTCAAAATGAAAAATGTCTGTGTGCAGCATATGGGTGATAGAAATAAAAACACCAAGCACTAAGGAAAAATCACAGTTGAAATGCATGACGCACTCAAAAGGTTCAGTGCACCAGAAAAGGGACCAACGGTTTGAAAAGTGAAAAAGATGGTTAGGGGAAAAAGGCACGAATTGGGGGCATTTATGAAATTAAATGAAACATACTTGAAAAACTTCATCACATTAATCGCAACCAGGGAAGGTTCTCCAAGAAGCTTCACGACATTCATAACACCCTCTATATAAATGGGAAACGCTGGGAAAACAACACTTATTGTGAAATTGCAAACTCACAGAGCTAGAGAGCACACAGACAATAGGAAAATAGGCGAGTGTAGAGTGCGAACCAACCAAAGTTTATTCGGAAAAAAAAGCAGTACCCACTATGGCACCACCAAATATTGGCGCACCAAGCCAAACCGTAAGGAAAACTAGAAGCATCATTAGGGAACCACATGAAACTATGTAGGACAAGAAATAAATGGACCAAAGAGAAGGAATTGTTGATGTTGACGCAATTCCCCCCTCATAGGATGAACCGGTGAGCACCACACTGGTCAAGGAAGAAGCACAAGATCCAATAACTATTGGCATGGCAATTGATTCCCATGACAGTGCGCAAGGTCGCCAAACAAGTGACGTAGGAAACCTACAACAACTTGCGAGGGTTGAATTATCCCAGAGAACAAATGGGGACGATAGTGAGAAGACAGAGGTTGCGGCACTGAGACCACAACCTGGGGCAGGGTTCACACAACAACAAGAAGTGTTAGTAGAAGACATAACCGAGCAGCTAGACTCGAGCACAGAAGATGGACAAGTGAAGGCTAGGACCTCTAGTGTGCTAATAAAAAGAAAGGGCAAACAACCCATGGCGCGGTCCCCACGCAAGAATCCTAATGCAACGATTTTATTTTCGTACATTCCAGAGGAGGTGCAGGCCACGTCGACTCTACTAGGGTGCGTGGAAAGGCTAAGGTACTCAGACCACGATGTGGCCGACATTGACAAATTCTCAGAATTTGCACAACAAGTGTTCATGGAAAGCATAGGCACATGACCATTTGGAGATCCTATGATGCAACAGAAGAAATTGGAGGCAGGCCTAACAAACACAAGGATCCTAAACCTCATGGAGATTCCCCACTTTGGAAGGGGGAGAGAGAAGTGAATAACTACCTCAAGCAGTTGATGGAATTCCTTCACAAAGGATTTTTATGGATGAAAGAAACTGTCTCCATAGACATGGAATTGATTGCATTCATCACAGGTCTGGAATCAATGGCCGAGATTTTCGCACAATACCTAGATGACAAGATAAAAGAGAAGGATATTGCAAAGGAAATGAATAAAACATACGAAAAAGAGAGGGGCTTGTGCAAGATCATTATAAAAATAATTAGTGGCGCAACCACCAGAGTGGCCACAAAACTCATGGCTTGCAAACTGTTACGAAAGTTTCACAAGGAAGAAGTCCCTGCAAGGGTTTTCACAGCTGCAGCACAATGCACCAATGGAACCATGCTCATTTGGGCCCCCTATTTGCTTAACCTATTCCTTGATGATTGCAATGATGCATAGGACTTGGGAACATAGTTTCATTACTCATGGTTGATAATCCTGATAGCATTAATTGGGTGGAGGGAGCCTCCATACTCCTACTTTTGCGACAGGATAGGTAGTTTTCATGCAATGTGGTACACACCATTGGGGAGAAATTAAGACCCCAATAATAGAAGTGGAAACATAGGTACCTTTGTGCAGTACTTCAATGACATCTAGGAGAGCATAGCTAATACATGGAGAATCACTCTGGAGGTTGTCACATAGTATCAAGGCATAAAAAAATTCAGATCTACATGCCATAACATGTGGATCCAAGCGCACAGGGATCCAACGAAGGAATGGTTGAAACTACGATACTACATCAAGAAAGAGGAGGTAGAAATGGAAATACGCGACTGACAAGATGACTGGAGGATCCCAGTCCTCACCAAGGAAATGAAAAAAGGAAAAGAGGTAGAAGCAGGTTCATCTAAGACACCTGCAGGAGACAACATTGTGACTAATAAGTCGACACAGAAGGGGAAGCCCAGTCAGAAACCGACATAGAAGAAGAAGGTGAGTGCTCCAAAGAAGGATGCACAGACAGGAAAGATGGACATTGCCCTGGTGCAAGAAACAAAGGGAAGGGGGGACACAATGACACAAGAAACCCCTTCGACAACCACCCGAATGGCTAATTATACATACAGGGGGGTCACGCAAGAATTCCAAGGCTCATAAGAAGCTACCAGAGTACACAATTACGGAGAACGATGCCAACCTTGTATAAGAAAAAGTACAACAAAGCACAGTCGAGGAATTTGAAGAAGGCCAACACCAACAAGGGAAAATACAAGATGATTTGGCTGACATAAGGCATGTCTTCGAACAAATAAAGGAAGCGTAAAGGCCTAAAAGGGGAACATAACATTTCCCCTCAACGACAATAACAGAGGAAAGGATTGTGTTGAGCGAAGAACATATTATCCATATCATAGTGCAAGCAAGTCGAAATTTCCAAATAACACCAGATATGTTGTAGGTGGATGAGGCCGCAACCCAGACACCAATTAAGGATCTGGTGCAGGTACATTTGGTACTAGAAAAAATACCAACCAAGGCACTATACAAACTTCAAGTCAGTGTTGCGCAAGAAGTACAATCATGTGCAAGGATAGATGCGACAGAATTGTAGCATACTAAGAATGACAAGGATGCCTTGGAACTGGTAATCGAGAAGGTTAATCTCGAAACAAAAGAGGAGAAAAAATGCACTGATGAGTTAGAACATGGATTAACAACCTTTTATGCTCGCATCCGAAATATCGCACATGCACCAGAGAAAAGTGCAGAAGAGAATATCAATCTAGTCGCATAGACAATTGACCAATACAAGAAGGAGATCAAGGAGCTCAAGGAAAGGATTAACCTTACAAATTGATGCAGACCCCCTATCCCTGTTGAGGGTTGCATGACCTCCTAGTCAGGATCTTATGGTTCGAGGCTGAAATGGCTATTCTGGTTCCGAGCTGGAACCTCCCTATTCAAATCCACAGGTCCTTCTATGTGTTGACCTGCACGACCAAGTGCTAGGCTCACACTCTCCACTCCTCGTGACCATGGGCATGACCATGGACTTGGCCCAAAAGGTGTGCCACGTTTCGCGACCTCGGGATTTCCAATATGACGAGTCCTTGTCTCCTCCAAGTCCTGAAACTCTGATGAGGGATAACGAAGGTTAGCTTCTCCTCTTTCCCAACTCACGTGACCACACACCCATGACCACAAGCTTTACCATGAAAGCTTGTCACGGTTCGCAGTATCGAAACCTGTGATACAAGGTGCTTGACCCCTCTAAGTCACAAATGCCAAAATCCTGATGACGCGAGATCTACGACTTAGATCTCTCTTGGATCGACGGCTACACTTATTTCGGCATTTCACGTTTCATGACTTCGCGTCTTACAAAGCTGTCCACTCCTCTTCCCTATCCCCGAAACCACGAAATCTCCCCTCACTACAGATAAACAACTCTAGGCCCTCGAAGATCTGATGGATCTGATTTTTTTAGGGTTCCACTGGTCAAGAGTCCCAAACTGTTGACCCTTGTACTCCCGGTTGCCGAAATGTTAAAATCTTGAGGCACTTGATCAATGGCTCACAACACCCTCTAGATCTACGGTCAGATCTCTTCCTTGTCACTAACCTCCTCAAAACTCCACTTGATCCAATGACTTGCGGGGTCTCTCATTCCTCCTCCTGAGATTTCACTTGCTTCAGACTCAGAAGATTTTCTAAGTCTTCAAAGGCTCGACCTTCGCTTCTTCTGGGGAATGGGTTCCTGGATCTTGATAACACTTTTCAATGTGTTGTTCCTCCTAAGCTTTGGTTGGTTCAGACTTCAATTTTCTGCACACTCCTTGCGTTTGAGGGATTTCGATAACTCATATCCATGGTATTTCTCACAGATAAATTCCTCTCGATTTCCTTGCGTTCCTCTCTGGCTCGATGCACACCTTGCAGAGCTTCAAATGAAGAGAAACAATTGAAACTGAAAACTAACAGTCACAGTTCTGTTCTCCTCTGTGGAGATTCATTCACTTGTTCATGAAAATAGAAATAACAGGAAAATCACAAACAACATTCACACACACGCATTTGGATCAATTTTCCTTTTGTTCTATTCACAAGTGTCGAAACGGCTAACATAACATATTCTGATTACAATATCTTTTTGGAAGCTTGGGGCTTCTGCTAACTTGCCTACTCTAAAATTCATCCTATGCTATCTTAGTCCAGTCGCACTTCAGATCCGTAGTGGAAACTTCTGCTCCACTTGCGATTTTCAAAACATGCCTCAAAGGGTAAAATTCAACACTAGTTTAAGCGTGCCTCCAAAGGTAAATTCTGGTGCTGAGTTAAGGCGGATTTCAAAATTGGTTGCAACTGTCAACGTTGAATTTCTGGAAGAAATCTCACATGTTGAGTGGTCCTGCCTCTGAGCACTTGCCAATGATGCTCCTGCATCATACTCCCCTTGACAAAAATTCATGGAATCCTGTCCATGAGCTCCTCTACTGATTTTGCCTGCTTCTAGATGGCAGCTTCATTTTCCCAACTGGCATCTTCGATTGGATGTACCTTCCATTTGACCAGATACTCAAAATAAGTCTTCCTCCTGGTCTTCTTTCCAATTCTCTGATCAACAATTTTTTCCATCTGCAGCTTTTCTTCCACAGGCATCTGTTTCTCCCACTGAATTTTTCCTTGAGCTTTTGACCTTTCTATGTCATATTTCCTGTATGGATATAGGTTTGAAACATTGAATATGGGCAAAATGCCCACACCATCTGGCAGCTCAATATCATAGGCGTTTGCATCAAACTTCCTCAAGATCTTACAAGGTCCTATCTTTTTCATCTTCAACTTGTTGTATGTTCCCCTAGGGAACCTTTCCTTCCTAAGATGTGCTAAAACTTGATCTCCTACTTCAAATTGAAGTTCCCTGCGATGTTGATGAACTCTGTGCTTGTATTTCTGATTAGAACTCTCCAACTATCCTTTGATCTGGCTATGGAGACGCTCCATCTCCGCAGCAAAATCCTCTGCTCCAGCGCTCCTGATCTCACCCTGTTCCAAGTCTCTCAACTCAGACACTCCCCTGGGTTGCATTCCATAGAGTATTTGGAATGGGATCCTTCCAATGCTCCTGTTTGGTGAGTTGTTGTATGCAAATTTTGCTTGTGGCAGAATCTGATCCCACTGGTTATGATGTTTAGTAACTAGACTCCTTAATAAATTCCCCAAACTTCTATTTACTAGTTCAGTCTGCCCGTCTGTTTGAGGGTGATAAGCTGATCTAAAGGACAAATTCGTCCCCATCTTCTTCCACAACGCCCTCCAAAAGTGGCCAACAAATTTTGTGTCTCTGTCTGAGACAATGCTCCTAGGTAGGCCATGAAGTCTCACAACTTCTTTGAAAAACAGATTTGCAACATGCGTTGGGTCACTGGTCTTTTGGCATGGGATGAAATGTGCCTTCTTTGAAAATCTATCCACCACCACAAATATGGAATCGAATCCTCTTTATGTTCTTGGCAATCCCAACACAAAATCCATGCTTATTTCATCCAAAGGCCTCTCTAGTATTGGCAATGGTTGATACAACCCAGTGTTCTGTCTTTTCCCCTTAGCATGTTGGCAGATGCTACATCTGTTCACAAACTTTATCACTTTTGTTCTCATACCTACCAATAGTATGAGTTTCTCAACTGTGCAAACGTTTTATCATGGCCGAAGTGTCCAACCAATCCTCCACTATTCTTTTCCTTCAGAAAATTATCCCTTATTGAGCATTTTGGTATGCACAATTGATGTCCTCCAAACAACAGTCCTTCCTGAATCATGTATTCTATCCACTGACTTCTATCTCTCAACATAGGATTAGCACATGCCTCATATGCCTCCTTGAAATCTACATCATCATGATACATGTCCTTAAGGTGTTCAAACCCCAAGGTATTCACCTGGAATTCCTACATGATCAAACATCTCCTGCTTAATGCATCAACAACCTTGTTAGCATTCCCAACAATATGTTTTATGACAAAAGTAAAATTTTGCATAAATTCAACCCATTTTGCATGCCTCTGATTCATCTTTTCCTGTCTAGTTATGAATTTTAAATCTTGGTTATCGCTATACAAGACAAACTCTTACGTGACAAGATAATGCCTCCATTTATTCAAAGCTTGAATTATGGCATAAAACTCCTTTTCAGATGTGGAGTATTTCTTCTTAGTCTCATTCAGCTTCTCGCTGAAATAGGCAACAGGTCTGTTATCCTAACTCAAAACTGCTCCTATTGCAATTCCGCTCGCATCACATCTCACCTTAAATGTCTTTTCGAAATTCAGCAAGACCAGAATTGGTCATTCTATTATCTTCTCCTTTAGTATATTGAAGCTCCTTTCGGCCTCCTCTGTCCATTTAAAAGACTTGTGCCACTTCTTTACTCTATTCATCATGGGTGCAAAAATCCCACTGAAGTATCTAATGAACTTCCTATAGAAGCTCACTAATCCATGTAGCTCCTTACCTCGAACATGCTTCTTGGTGATGACCATTATCTGATCACTTTCACCTTCTCTGGATCCATATTCAGTTCATTCGAAGAGATCATGAAACCAAAATAAATGAGTTATTTCTTCATAAAAGAGGACTTCTTCAAATTGATCAGCAACTTCTCCTGTTGTAGCTTCCTCATTACTAGTGTTAGGTGCCTCAAATGCTCCTCTTTAGTCCTGCTAAAGATCAATATATCGTCCAGATATACAACCACAAACTTGCCAATGAAATCTTTCAGAATTTCATTCATCAACCTCATAAAAGTACTTGGGGCATTTGTTAAGCCAAATGGCATAACCAACCACTCGTAGAGACCTTCGTTTGTCTTAAAGGATGTTTTCCATTCATCACCTTCTCTCATTCTAATCTCATGATATCCACTTTTCAAATTTATCTTAGAAAATAAATTTTCTCCACTTAAGCAGTCCATTAAATCATCCATTCTTGGTAAAGGAAATCTGTACCTGATGGTGATCTTGTTGATGGCTCTTGAGTCAGTTCAGATTCTCCATCCTCTATCTTTCTTTGGGCTCAAAACAGTCGGTACTGCGCATGGACTCAAGCTCTCTCTGACCAAACCTTTGTCTAGCAACTCTTGGACTTGTTCCTTCACTTATTCATTCTCTCAAGGTGTCAATCTGTACGCTGCTTTGTTTGGCAGACTTTCTCTTGGTATCAAGTCGATATGATGATTGAGACTCCTGATGGGCGGCAATGAGTTTAGCAGCTCATCCACCACTATATCAACAAAATTATCCAGCAGCTCCTGAACTTCTTCAGGCAAATCATCCATTGATGTACTCGTAAGGATGACTCTGGGCTTCCTCACCACAACGAACTGCATCTCCTGTTCTTCCTTGACTTCTTTCAGGAGTTCCTTCCCACTCATGAGAAGTATGCTTGTGCTGGCTTCCTCCTTTACTCTCTTCTCTTCTATTGGTAGCAACATATGCATCCTACCATTCTTTTCTAATGTATATGTGTTTTTCCTCCCATCATGAATGACATTTCTGTCAAACTGCCATGGTCTTTCCAAAAGAATATGGCATACGTCCATGGGAATTACATCACATATGATTTCATCTTTATATCCTTCTATTTTAATTTCAACAAAGCATTGTTTAGTGATCATTACCTGGTGTCCTTTTTGTAGCCATGAGACTTTGTATGGTTTTGGATGTCCAGTTGTCTTCAGCTCCAATTTCTCCACCATATCTGTGGATACTAGGTTGTCAGTACTCCCATTGTCAATGATCACCTTGCATACTTTATCTTTAGTCTTGCAAGTTGTCCTGAAGAGACTATTTCTCTGCACTGGATTTTCAATTTCTGCCTCCGGTTTTAAGAGAAATTTTCTCAACATTGGGGATGCTCCATCCTCTGCTCCCTCTGCTTCAACATTTGTTCGTTGGGCTTCTAAAATGTGAGCTTCTCCTCCTTCCTTCTTCTTCTCGGGGCATTCCCAAGACATGTGTCCTGTCTTTCCACATGCATAACATCTTACTCCTCCTCTAAAATAGTTTCTTCCACCACCCTGTCTTTCTTGAGAAATTCCTCCTCGTTCTGAGTGATTGTGTGGTTTCTCTGCCTCATCCTTAGACTGATGTGCTCTATCACGGTTAAATCCCTTGCTTTTTCTTGGGACCGAGCCTTTACCTCTTCCTTGCTGGCTCTGTTTTCTGGCCATCTTGTCCTCTACCTTCAACGCAAACTGATAAGCATCCTCCACGATTCTGACTGACATCATGCTTTTCTCATCCTAGATCTCATATCTCAAGCCATTTATATATCTGCTGACTTTCTCTTCGCCTCTCTCCCGTTGTCTAGTTCTGATGTTCAACTGGTAGAACTCCTCGGTGTACTCCTTAACTGCCATCCCTTTCTGTCTTAGGTTATGAATTTTCCTGAACAAATTTATATGATAATGTTTGGGTATGAACTTAGCCTTCAGCTTGGCTACGATTCTATCCCAACTCTTTATCCTCTATTTTCCTTTACTTCTTCTCTCAGCCTGTAGTTCATCCCACCACAACGCTACATGTCCTTTTAACCTGGTGACTGCCTACTTCACCTTCTTCTCCTCATCGATGTCTTCATAATCAAAGTGTATGTCCATGGATCTTATCCAATCCAACAGTTATTCAACATCTAGGTTTCCCTCATACATGAGAACCTCTATCTTATCTCTGCCTCCCAGTCTGGCAACTGCTTTCAACAAACGTTCCTCTACAACGTCTTCTCCTGCAACTACTTCAACTTCAACCTCTTCACTTTCTGCTTCACTGACGTCTCTAGTTTCAGGTTCTCTTCTCTGCGTTGCTTCCATTGTTTCCAATCTGGTGCAAAGTTCTCACATCTCCCTCTCTACAGCACGGTTGGCTAAAGGTGCCTCTCGTCTCTTTGGCAGCATTGTGTTGACTACTTGTAACACACAGAGTACAACTCTAATTTATCTGTCTCTTCCTCTTTCTTTTTCCTGAAGTCTACAGATGAAGAAATTTCGCTCTGATACCACCTGATGCAGACCCCCTATCCTTCCTGAGGGCTACGGGACCTCCCGGTCAGGATCTTCTAGATCGGGACTGAAATGGCTCTTCTGGTTCCGAGCTGGAACCTCCCTCTTCAAATCCACAGGTCCTTCTCTGTGTTCAGTTGGGCGACCAAGCGCTAGGCTCATGCTCTCCACTCCTCGTGACCGTGGGCACGACCACAAACTTGGCCAAAAAGGTGCGCCATGTTTCGCGACCCCGACTTTCCAATATAATGAGTTTTTATCTCCTCCAAGTACCGAAACTCCAATGAGGGCTAATGGAGGTTAGCTCCTCCCCTTTCCCAACTCACGTGACCACACACCCGTGACCACAAGATTTACCATGAAAGTGCATCACAGTTCACAGTATCAGAACCTGTGATACAAGGTGCCTGACCCCTCCAAGTTATGAATGCCGAAATCTCGATGATGCGAGATATACAACTTATTTCTCTCTTGGATCGACGGCTACACTTATTTCAGCATTTCGCGTTTCACAACTTTGCGTCTTACGGAGTTATCCACTCCTCTTTGCGGCCGTCGAAACCATGAAATCTCCCCTCACTACAGATCAACGAATATAGGCCCTCGAAGATTTGACGGATTTGATCTTTTGGGGGTTCCACAGGTCGAGAGTCCCACACTGTTGATCCTTGTACTCCTGGTTTCCAAAATGCCGAAAGCTTGAGGTGCTTGATCAACGACTCATAATGCCCTCTAGATCTATGGTTATATCTCTTCCTCATCACTAACCTCCTCGCAACTCCACTTGATCCAATGGCTTGCGGGGTCTCGCGTTCCTCCTCCTAAACTTTCACTCACTTCAGACTCAGAATATTTTCTAAGTCTTCGAAGGCTCGACCTTCGCTTCATCTGGGGAATGGGTTCCTAGATAACGATAACACTTTTCGACGTGTTGTTACTCCTGAGCTTGTCTAGTTCAGACTTCGATTTCCCACGCACTCCTTGCATCTGAGGGATTTTGATAAGTCAGATCCATGATATTTCTGCAGAGAAATTCCTCTTGATTCCTTTGCGTTCCTCTCTAGCTCGATGCACACCTTGCAGAGCTTCAAATGAAGAGAAACAATTGAAATTGAAAACTAACAGTCACAGTTTTGTTCTCCTCTGTGGAGATTCATTCGCTTGTTCTTGAAAACAGAAATAATAGTAAAATCGCAAATAACATTCACACACACGCATTTGGATCAATTTTCCTTTTGTTCTATTCACAAGTGCCGAAACGAATACCAGAACATATTCTGATTACAATGGATTTTTGGAAGCTTGGGACTTCTGCTAACTTGCCTACTCTAAAATTCATCCTATGTTATCTTAGTCTAGTTGCACTTTAGATCCGTAGTGGAAACTCCTGCTCTGCTTGCAATTTTCAAAATGTGCCTCAAAGGGTAAAATTCGACACTAGTTTAAGCATGCCTCCAAAGGTAAATTCCGACGTTGAGTTAAGGTGGATTTCAAAATCGGTTGCAACTGTCAACATTGAATTTCTGGAAGAACTCACATGTTGAGTGGTCCTGCCTCTGCGTGCTTTCCAACGATGCTCCTGCATTACAAATCCTCCCAAGGTTGATGAGCAGAGGAAATAATAAGATGCACTCCAAATGACGGAGTTGGAGAAACAAGTAGGTGCAACAGAAGAACTGTTTGACAGAGCAACGCAGTTACAAACAATCCTAGAAGAGGACGAGAAGGTCCAATAGAGGTACCAAGAAGAGGAAAGACTCAATGCTTCCATAAAAAATCTTAAACAAAGGCAGAAGACAATGACCATCACAGAGCGCTTCAAGGGAACTTAAGATATGAAGAAGCTGCAGTCATATTTGAAGGCAGTGCAGATGTAGAAGCAAGAGAGACAAGAAGAAGTGGAAGCCCTCCAAGAACAAGAAGCACAGATGATCGCACAGTTGGAGGAGGAAAAAAAAAGCATGGCACAAGCACAAACAAAGGGCGCAACACTAATCCAAGAGGAGATCACATCACAATTAGTGGAGGCACTCACAGGAAAAGTCGCGCAGGTCAAGGCAAGAGGACGAGAACTTGCAGACAAGTTCCAAATTTTGGAGACAACAATAGAAGGAGTGCACACTAACTAAGTGTCTCGAGACAAGCCATTTGTTAGTGTTGGGGGCCTGTTGGGAGCAGGCCTATTTTGAGAAGAAAGGTTATTTTGAGCGTAGGCATAGTTTTGGAGAAGAAGGTCCATTTTTGGAGAGACCTGATTTTGGAAAGAAGACTTAATTTTGGAGTGCGCACAATTAAAGGAGAGAAAGAAACATGTAAAAAAAAAGGAAAAGTAGCATGCATTAGGAAAAGTAGCATGCAAGGCATGCATGCAGAGAAACCTAATCATGATATGGTTAGGGTTTTGGACAATGATTGTAATGACTATAAGCCTAAAAACTAGTATAAATAAGAACCTAGGAGGTCTAGGTCGGGGGTTCTTTTTGATGTTTTTCTGTGAAGTAGTACTTGAATTATTGGTAAAGTTCAGCGTTGTAAGTTTGAGGTTGATATATAAGATTTAAGTAGGACATATTTTGGGGTTTAGATCATAGGCTGAGGAGCTTGGTGTGATTTAGTCTACCTCATAGAAGGTCTTAAACCTATTGGTTATTGTAAGAAAGAATATGTAATGCACACATCGCTATATTTTGCAGCAGACCTAATAAAAGAGAAGAGAAGCCATATCTTTGTGGATGTAGCCCAGGAGGGGGCGAACCACAGTAAAACTTGTTTACTTTTTGATGATAAAATGTATATTTACTTTCTGTTAATAGTTGATCATATTTCCTTCTGTTAATGACTGATTTATAAATGAATGGTTAAGTTGAATCTGTTGGAATGCATGCGTGGATTAAGAGATGAATAAATATTAATAATAATGAAGGGATAATGTGATGAATGCATGAAGAAGGTAGAATACAACCTAGATCCCCACTCATTCATAGACTACAAGAACTTGATAATTGTAGTTACCCATAAATATATCTTGAGTCAGATTGTGTAGTGCACTCTATGCCTTGTGTTTCCTTCTATTTTACCAGGAGGGACGATAGTTTTAGAGGGTTTTGTTTGAAACCTATTAAGCTCAGAACTTGGGTCAACCCAAGAAGTAGAAGAGATATATAAAGCCAATAGTTTGCATTCAAGCATTTCTTCCCGAGTCAATTTATGTACCTTGAGAGGAGGGGAAGGAGGAAGAGGATTGGTGAGTTGAGGGTGAGGAAGAAAAGAGGGTTTTTTGTTCTGGGAAAAAACAACTTGTTGTGCTTATTTGGCACATTTAGTATCTTCCAACCAATTTTGAGGGCGATCCATGAGGACCTGGGATCATATTCCATCCTTTAGGCCACTGATAAATCATTCCTAGAAGAAGGCATCTGCCATGCCCTCCATTCTCAAGGTGAAGTTCTCAAAGGATGTTATAAAGTCTACCACTATGCATGATTGTTTAAACTTGGTTAATGACCTAAATGATGGGTGTCAATGTCAAAGCGTTCATAGAACTCTGCAACAAACTGGGTCCATGCAACATACCCCTCGAGTGTATTTTTATTCCATTGCCACCATTTCCAGCATTCAAGATCTAGATAGAGAACAACATAATGAAGTTTGGCCAACTCATCAATAATGCCAAGCAAAGAAAAATAATGCTCCATTTGAGTGACCCAACCTGTGGGATCTGAGCCATCAAATTTATTGACCTCAACTCTGGGAAGATGGGGGTCATGATGAAAGGAGTTGGATTGAAAGACCATATAATGGGAGGAGTCAACACCATCTAAGTGGGACGGTTGTTTTGAGGAGGAAGGGCCCTGTGAGCGATTCAACAACTAGTTGATAGTAGATAAGAGGGTGTCAAGTTCATCCATGAATTTGGCATCCATGGAATCAAATTTGTGTTGGACTTGGTCCTAGAATTGTGCAAATTTGGAATTGATGGAAGAAATATCAAAAGTTGCAGGTTGGATGTTCTTTGTGTTCTGGTTGATGGTAGCTTGTAGGTCTTGGTTGCAAGTGTTGGCCATTTGGATAGGAGGGGTGCCTATAAGGGGAAATGGGTGGGTGTGACCACAGAAAAGAAAGACATATAATTGATAGGTACCAAGACAATCAAGGAAAAAAGGGGAATGCAATGGTATATGTTGAAAATAAAAAATGTCAAAAAGGGGGTCGGGTCCACTGAAAAAAAAAGGCTTAAAAATGAGAGGTACCACTTCGGTCAAGGAGAGAAGGAAAGAAGGCAAGGTTGCATGGAAATAAATCTTGTCTACTCCTTTTCTCTTTTGTTTCTGTCCCAAGGGTTAGGGTTTTTAGGGTTCCTACAGACAAGGGTTTTCTCTTTGCTATAGCTCTCAGATATACGTGTGGGGTCGAACAATAGTACTGAGCCCAATATCTCATGGAGCCAAATAAGGAGGCTAGACCGTACCCTTATCCATACTGCCCAATAACCCTGGTACTAGAGAGTATATTCCCAAGTGTTTTTCTTGGTGTCACTATAACAGTCAGGCAGTCAATCGGTTGATCTATAACAGGGTTCAAGATGCCTAGGAAAGTCTGTATACATGTGTTTTCTAATGCTCTACCACTTGAAGGGGTACTAATAGGGGTTACAATGGTTTCCAACAATGTGATCTTAAAAACCTCTTGTATTTCCTACGTGTATGCTTCCTCGACTATGGATTTATGTGTTGAATGGCATATCATTGTAGTTTAAAGACGTTGGAACATGTCTCCACCCTGAAAAAAATTACCCACAATTCTTTCCCAGGAAAGTGCTCTCATACCACTTGTTATGCACCTGGTTATGTTATATTGAGCATAAATTGGAATATCACATAAATTACCAACGGAACAATAGAATATAGAGAATATCACACCAAAATGATACCTTTATTGAAACGAGAGCAATGTTCACTTTCCTCTTCAAAGGGGAACCCTCCAGCAGATAGTGATCTATTACAATAATTCTCAAGACAAAAACTTCTCATGCCTCCTACTCTTATTTTTACTAATTCTACCTTCTAAAGAGCATTCTAGAGGAAGATCTTTCTAGAAGCGGAAGATTCTATTAGGTCTTCTTTCATTGAGTTGTCTGTATTTATTAAATAGGCCTTATAAACTAATGCCATCATTTATTACATGGAAAATATATTATTCTACCTACGTGAGGGGTTAGGGAGGTTAGGTCCCTAACATTTCCCATCCCTAAGGGAAATTAACTGATATTTTTCAATATAGGTACATAAAGCATAAATACTATAAGATAAGTTTAGATAAGATCGTTGTAAAATATTTGTAAGTTTTTTAAATGTGATCTTGTGGTATTGTTTAATGACCTTGGAATTGACCAACACACTACTGAGAGAAATAGGTGTATTTGCATGGACTAGTGCACATATAAGCCATTTAAATACAATTATATTGGTGTATGGTTTGCAGTTTTTGACAAACCTCCTTGTAATTATAGGGAGGTGCCACTATATTTTCTACAAAAAAATATGGATCAAGTTTGTGTTAAGTCTCCATCGCAACACCCCAATTTTAACCCCTTGAATTAAATTGTAATTAATTATGATCAGTGATGATTTGATCTCAATGTGGAGATAACATTTCCATTTTATGGCTTGTAAACAATGTAAATGTATTATTGTTTAATAAGTAAAATCCAAACAACTGATTGATCAATGGAGCTCAAGTACCAAACATGATACCATGAGTGAGAATTGGTGATGGGATTGCAAATTACTTGTTTACCCATATTGCTAACATTTACCTAAAAGAGCCTTAGTGTCTAAATCTATTTGAGTATATTACCTCCCTTTTTCCTTATTCCAAGAAATCAATTAAGGAGAAAAGGCTCGGTGGTTGAGGATTTAATACCTGCCTTCATGAACTTATGGGGGGGAAGGTTGGATCAACTGAATAATGTCATATGAAGTACATAAAAGTACCTCCTCATTTTTTGGGGTACAACCTCAAATGATTTTGGTAGAAGGAAGAAAAGAGAATATTTTTTAGAGGAAAATATGAAGCTTACCCAGGGAACTTGTAGTGGAACTGGAGTGGATAATACCCAGACCCAAGCTCTAGTAGAGAGGGTCATGAATCAATGTGCATTAGGCTAGATGGAATTGGAACAAAGAGGGGAGATCGTTGAAGGATTGCAAAGGAAGATAAGGGACTCCCTTGTACATTTATAGCCACAGGGAAGGCATCTGAAATATTCATGGTGGCCCTAGAATCAATGGATAGAGGGAGTTGTCATTGTATATGGTAAGTGAAGGAGAGTGGCCTTTACAATTAACCCATAACTTTCTGATAGAAAACTCCAGTTCCCATGGCAGTATCATGGCTTGGAACAGGGGTGGCCTACTGTAGAAATTTTAAGTGCAGTAAAGCCTATGGTTGGGTGGAAAAGTGCTCAGCCCCAGTCAGTTGTTCTAGCCAATATTATCTGAACAAATAATTGCACACTAATCTCAATTGTTTGATGTATGTTCATCATTTAATGTCTTATTGATAGTGTAATTTATAAATTGATTGAAGGTATGGAAAAAAGTCAAGATTGATGTGGAAGGAATGTATGTGTGTGTATGCTACCCTATGCAATTGCTTGTTCTTTTACTAGTTATTGTCTCTTTTGATGTATGATGAATGAATCCATTTCTTGATTCTATAATTTGTAGTCTAATCCTCTATTATAAACCTCTTTTTTTTTAACCTACAAGAACATATTATAAAGATAACTTGGTCAGAGATCCTAAGACTCTGAGAAATGAGTAAGGATATGCATGGATTTATGCCCCAAGTATGCCTTAAATTTAACAATTGTTCCTTGTACCCTATGAAATTTGGAACGATGGGAATTATTGATCTCTATGTATGTGGACTAAGTGTTATGCCTCTGGGAGGTATTGTTTTTCCTTTATATGTGTGTGCCATGGGAACCCTGGTGTATCCTGAAGGGTTGAAATCCCTTAAGCTTCATGGTTCCCTTGTCGCACTCAACTTTATGTGTTAAAGCCCTTTTTTGTTAAGAACCAAATATCAATATAGCATAGAAAAACCTTAGAATAAGTACTCAACGCCTTGAAAAAGAGATAATTTCAGATAATAAGCCTCTTTGAGGGGCAACCTCCTTATACACCACATAAATTTTCAAGTACAAGATGATTCCAAATGAAAATGTCTCCTTGGTATATATAGGATACTAGGAGGTACAATTACAACTAATGGACTCAAGCCAACATAAATAAAATAACATTACTAACGTAATAAGCCCCAATTAAGGGGTAATGAACCACTATTTAGGGCTTAACATGCCCCTCCCCTTGAGACAAATGTTGTCTGCAATGCTTTAGTAACTCTAGATGCTTCTGTATAAAAGACTCATCTTCCCAAGTGGAATATTCAACTGGTAGTTTCCTCCATTTAACGAGATACTATGAAATGGATCTATTCCTCAGCTGGAAAATTCTCATGTCAGTGATGGCTTCAGGATGCAATATTATTTTTCCTTCCTCGTCAAGTTCTAGCAATATAGTTTGAACTGAGATCTTGTCACCTATAACCTTCTTTAAGCATGAAACATGGAAAACTGGGTGTACTCGTGAAGATGCAGGCAACTCCAATTTGTATGCCATAGTACCAATCTTTTGTAACACCTTATAGGGGCCATAGTACTTTGGTGATAAACACCTTATAAGGGCCATAGTACTTTGGTGATAATTTATTATCCTTCTTGGATTGCTTAAGGGACATCTGTTTGTATGGTTGTAGTCTTAAAAACACCCAATCCCCTACTTCAAAACTTCTTTCTCTACGATGTTGATCTGCTTGTTGTTTCATGAGATTTTGTGTTATGGTCAGATTGTCCTTTAAGATTTGGAGAACTTGTTGTTGATTCTCGATGTGATCTTCCACTGCATGAACCTTAGATTTTTCTTTTAGAGAAGAAGTTATGGAAGGAGGGTGGTATCAATAGAGTGCCATAAATGGTGTCATTTTTGTTGTAGTATGAAAGGAAGTGTTATACCACCATTTTTCCAAGGATAACCATTTGAACCATTATGTTTGTTTATTAGAGACAAAGAAACAAAGGTATCCTTCCATACATTTGTTCACTATCTCGGTTTGTCCATTAGATTGAGGATGATAGGATAAGCTATGAGCCAATTGAGTACCCAAACAAGAAAATAATTATGTCCAAAAATGTTGAGTGGAGATGGGATCTATGCCATGTACAATAATATTTGGGCTGCCATGTAGCTTTTGAACTGTCTCCATGAATGAGGTGGAAATTGTACTAGTTTTGAAGGGATGAGAGAGTGCACAAAAGTGTGCGTACTTGATGAGTCTATCAACAATCACCATGATGACAGTCTTTCCTTCAGACTTTGGTAACCTTGTTATGAAATCCATGGAAACCTCCTCCCAATGCTAACTTGGGATGGCTAATGGGTGTAAAAGACATGGGGTCTTAATTGTTTCCACCTTATTTTGTTGGCAAACAAAACATTCTGCGACAAACCTTTGAACATCCGTTTTAAGGCCATCCCAAAACAATTCCTTCTTTACCCTATGGTAGATTTTCAAAAATCTTGAGTGCCCTCCTACTAGAGAGGTGTGCAATTCCAATAGTACCTTTTGTTTGAGTTTGGAGTTCTTACATAAATATAAGCGATCTTTGTACCATAGTGAATCATTTTTCCATGTAAATGTATATGATGCACTGGAATCCTGCTGCAACCTTTAAATGAGAGTCCACACTTTTTTGTCATTCTTCCATTCATCCTTTGCTTCTATTATCCAATCAGGTTGGATGATCGAGATAGCATGGACAAAGGCCTTAACATCTTCATCCTTTCCATAGAGTGCATCTACCACAACATTTTGCTTCCCTTTTTTATAGACGATTTAAAAATCATAACCCAATATCTTGGTCACCCATTTTTGTTGTTCTTCTAAAGATAGTCTTTGTTCCAAGAAGTATTTAAGACTATCATGATATGTTTTGACCTTGAAGTGCCTACCTATTAGGTAAGGATGCCATTTCTTCAATGCATGTGTTGGCCCTTCGTTCTTCGAGTAAGCAAATATTAAGGAGGAAAAGGTGGAACACGAACTGCGCAGAAGGAAGGTCGACTAAGATCAGTTCGAAGTGGTTAGAGAAGCATAAAAGATGGAGCGAAGTGAGAGAAAGTAAGCCATTGGATGAGGAGATCTAGGATGATAGATTGGCAAGGAATATGGATCATGGATAACTCAGCAAGCAAAAAAATCCACCGTTGGATGCTTTGGAGCACCTCGCGGGAAGGAAGGAAGGATATGCTGGCGAAGCCCTAAAAACTTGGGTCAAGTTGAACTAGGGTTTTAGACACCTAGGGTTTTTTTATACAGGGTTTTGACACCTAGGTCTCGGCCTAAGGATGTCAATGAGCTATTGTAATGTATAAATAAAGGTCAAGAGGACCTAGGATAGGGGTTGGTGCTAGGTTGGTTGAGAGTTCATTGTTGATTGTGTGATCGAGTGAGTACTATTGTGTGGGAGAGAAGTGTTTTGTGTGAGGGACTTCTGTATTGTAAGATATTCATCTATGTGCGAAGATCAACCCTATAGCTGGGTGTGTAGGGAGAGGAGAGAAAGAGAGAGGAGAAGAGAAGATCTGCTAGCTAAGAGCGTAGATAAGAACTGTATGCTTCCATCTTAATATGTCATAAAGCACAGTTCTGTGAACGTAGCCCTAGGGAGAGGGTAAACCACGTATATCTCGTGTTATGTGTGATCGATGTTGTGTTCTCTTTCATTGGATATGCTTCTATTGTGATATTTTGTTAGATCTGAAATATAACTTGTGCAGTAGGTTTAAGGAAGATAAAGAATAACTAGGTGACTGTGTATTGTTGTTGTGAATCCACTCTGCTTTTCCCCTGGTTGTAGACACCTGTGTCCTACAACCCCCTATAACCACTTCGGGTGAGACTGCATCTGCCTCGCAGGTGTTTCCGAAAGGGCCAATAGTTAGGGCTTGTTGGTGCGCTCTTGGAGTTGAATCCTGGGTCTGCCCCTGTGCCAACAAATGGTTCTATTGCCGGGACCAAGATCTTTTTGAGGGAATGTCAAGGTGGTTTCTATCGAATATAGAGATTCAGAAGTGGATAAAAGAACAAGAAAATGAATTTGCAGAAGCCCAGAATAAGAACCCTAATATTAACATAGAAGACTGGTTGGGAAGGCATATCTTTACTAATATACACGAGATTTTCTTTGGAGGGATTCATAAGGAGCTATACGAGTGGTTAGCTAGATTAGCAGATACCCAATTTGATATTAGATCTATACTTCCTATGGTTTGGACATCGACAGTGATCAAGAAGGTCAAAAGAGTTGATAACACTATATCAAGAGCAGTAGATCACTGGTTTGAAATTACCATTGGAGGGTACATCACAGAGTTTGTTGTTGACAAAATAGAGTCATATAGCCAAGCAGAGATATATTTCTTTAAGGGACCTAGAGGAAAAATCTTACATTTTTTGAAGTTAAAGATCAAGATGTTATTGCACGAGAAGAACGTCTTGAAGATACAGTAGTGGGCTAGATTGAGAAGCTAATGTTCAAGAATTCAGACAGCAACAATGACACAGAGATTCGACATACACATAGTGGAAGGATATTTAGAAAAGTTCCTTTGGCAAACTTTTTTAAGAAAGATCAAGAACCTATTCTACAAGAAAAAGGGTTTTATAGTGGAGAAGAAGAAGAGCTACTGAACGAGGAACATTTAGGGTCTGTTGGGTCAAGAGAAGAAAAAACTGAAGAACCTCGCCGAGAAGAGCAAGAAAGTTCAGGAACTACGTCGACTCTTGAAGTAAGTACCATTACTCCTCCTGTTGTTCCAGTCGCATTAAGTAACTAGAGTAACCTAAGTCACCAGAGCACTGGTACGAATGGTTCAGCATACACTCAGTCAGGAAACCTAGGAAGATCTATGGAAGATGAGATGAGGTTACCCACCTTTAGGGGAGATGGATCTGAAGATCTTGAGAAACATTGGTTTCTATGTGAAGTTGTATGGAGTATTAAGAATGTCATCGACGAAGCTGTTAAATGAGCTCAGTTTAGTACTACCCTGCGAGACCATGCACTGAGCTGCTACATGAAGTTCTTCCAAGGAGTTGCCCAGTCGAAACCGCTAAACCAAATCAATATTGCATTGATTGGACAGCTCAAGAAACCCAAGTCGAAGTCACAATGAATTGCAGAAATGAAAGAAATCAAGCAGAGAGTAGCTGAACCTATTTGGGAGTTTGATCAGAGGTTCAAGACCTTAACAGGACATTTGAGTTTTCAGATTCCAGACGAGCAGAAAAAAGAATGGTTCATTGCTACCCTTTTACCACACATCAAAGTTCCTCTGATGCAACAAAAGATCGCTTCACAGGTTGAGGCACTGAAGATTTCCATGAAGCTAGAATCAACCCCTATGGGAGAATCCATCTCAGGTATGAGTCAAATATTAAGTTAGCTAACTAGCCTATCACTGCAGGTCAAAGATACGAAGAAGGAAAATGGGAAAGACAAGACAGAAGATATCTGGTGCATCAGATGCAAATCAAAAGGCCATGACAAAGAGAATTTCCCCCTATTCCATGAATATTTGGCATTTGGAGCTTCGATCCCTTTGAAGCAAGTTACCCTACCTTGGTGCAAGGTATGTAGAAATAGACATCCCCCTGGTGAATTCTATTACATGAAAAAATATGTTCATTCACCCACAAATCTGTATTACATGTTCTGTAAGTTGGTAGGGCACGATGATAGGAATTGTAGGGCCTATGATATCATGCATGAAAGGTCAAGGGATGTATACAAAATTCAAGGTGAAGTACAGCAAGAAGGGAACACTACGCAGTATAATTCTCCAGGAAGAGGAAAATTGAACCCTCATGGTGAATTCAGAGGACGAGGACAATGAGGAGGCATGGGTCGAGGTCAAGGTCAGATCATATGTTACAAATGCGCACAACTAGGACATTTGGAAAGGGACTGTCAGAACCCTTATACCACTTGTAGTTACTGCACCTCATTTGAGCATGTCATAGAATATTGCCCTATGGTGCTAGCCAAACTTTAGGAATGATGAGGAGGAAACCAACAAGTACAACTAATCACAACAAAACCTCACGGAGTAGATCCCAAAGTCGTTGTAATCACTAGAGGAGGCACTACTACAAGAGAAGACAGAATGGCCCAAGGGAAGACTAAAAAACAATCAAGTGTCAGAAAAGATGCAGAGAAGACACATGAGTTTGATCCAAAGAAGGAGAAACAAACATTTGAGGAAGCAAGAAAATAATTTGAGAGAGATCAAGATTCTTTATCAAAGGCTCAACCAGAAGTAAGAGAATATGGAATGCCTCTGGCATTTGATTAGTCTGCTTCACCCAGAGAAGGAAAAGAGGTAAGTAAGATCATGGAATTCTTATGCACTTTCATTAATTTGATAAAATATGAGAGTGTTGTACAAGATCTACAAAATTTGATCAGACAGTACGAGATAGGAAAGATCGATCCCTTGTTGAATAGAGAAGTACATCAAATATCCAAAAAGAGAAGGACAAATAAGGAGCTACATCTGAATTATCAGATCGGAGAGTATGATATAGATTATGTGGTCCTCGACTTAGGGTCAGAGGTCAATGTCATGACAAAGAAGACCTGGGCACTGATGGGAAATCCTAAGTTGACCTACTGCCCCATCAAGCTTAAGATGGCCAATCAACAGGCTGTTAGACCCTTTGGAAGACTGGAGAATGTCCCTGTGGACATCGACGGGGTCAAAACATTTGTGGAATTTTAAGTAATTGATATAGTTGATGATAGTTGTCCTTATCCGGTGTTGTTAGGAATTGATTGGGCTTTCAATAATTCTACTGTGGTTGATTGAAAGAAAATAAGAATGGAGTTTAAAGGACTTGGCCTTAGGTTCATCGCACCATTGGATCCTGATGAAGGTCACAGATACACAGAAACCATCAGGGAAGAAGACCACACACATGAATAGGAGAATCTATACAAACTGACAGCAAGACAACATGATTACATTAATCCTACAGTAGATGGAAACTTAAGCTGGCGAAGTGACAGCATAGGTTAATCAGACTTAGAAGAAGCACTAGAGAATTGGCAGAATAAAATGTATGAAGTGTCCACATGGAAATGTGCTCGATTGACTAGATAAGTCTGCTGGATCGGCACAATAGTAAGTAATATTCCCACATTTGATGCTTTGAAACAGTTGGAAACATTCTTACTGGAATTTGAATAAATTGTACCAATGTAAAAAAGGTTGTTGGCACTAGATGAGGCCTTGAAAGCTACTCCAACAAGATGGTGGGGAACGCATAAAAGGAACATCACGGATTGGATACAATGTCACACTTTGATGACAACGCAGTTTTCAGAGCAAGTAGAAGGCTGCGAAGTTAGGTACACAGGTCGAAGATGTCTGAAGGACCATGTGCGAGGTTGTGAGTAGGCTTGGAGTAACATTCGTCAAGAGAAGTGGGTGCATAAATTAATCAATACTCTAGACACAACGCCGATCAACTGGTACCTTCAGGCGGAACTGCACCTTATCACTGCAGACTGGAAAGGTATGACTTAGAAATTTATAACTACCTTTTTATTCAAAAGTCAATATCCTAAAGTGGATCAAGAATTACAGATTGTAAGATAGAAAGTATTTGAGGAGGCCCCTAGCCTCCCTTTGGAACAAGAATAAGAAGAATGGATTGTGCCTCTCTAGAAACTACAAGGTTGTTACAACATCAATGCTAACGAATATGATGATCCGAGGAAGGCAAACATCACAGAAACAGAAGGACATAAAGACATATAAGGACCGAGAGTTGAATGAACTTTTCTTGGACAACCAATTAAAATAAGGAAAGTCAACATTAGAACAGAACAAACACTGAAGCTTGCAAATGTTAGAGATTATTGGGATGCTGCTACTATTGATAAGATCACAGAGTTATTGCATGAATAGAGGACTTGTTTCCAACCAAGTTCAATGATATGAAGGGAATTAAAGGGACCATGGGAGAGATGAGGATCCCTTTGAAGCCATGTGCAAGACCAGTCAAATAGAGACCCTACAGATTGAACCCTAAATACAAGGAGAAAGTGAAGATTGAATTAGAAGAATGCTAGAAGCAGGAATCATAGACCCTGTTGAAGAATTAGAATGGATTAGTCCTATGGTAGTGCAAGACAAGAAAACAGGAGAAATTAGAATCTATGTATATCTTAGGAAGTTGAATGATTCTTTTCTGCATGACCCATTCCCTACACCATTTACTGATGAAGTGTTAGACAACGTAGGAGGACAAGAGGTCTACTCCTTCACAGATGGCTTTTCAGGGTACATCAGATCAAGATTGCCAAGGAAGATCACCACAAGACCACATTTGCAACAAAATGGGGATCTTACCAATACACAGTAATGCCATTTGGACTGAATAATGCCCCAGCCATATTTTCAAGGGTGGTGGTCAAAGCATTCAAGGAGTTTTTACATAAGTTTCTCGAAGCCTATTTCGATGATTGGACTGTTTTTCGTTTGTTGCAAAATCATATTGAATGCTTAAGACTAATGTTGGATAAGTGCAGACAATGTCATATTGCTTTGAACCTAAATAAATGCATCTTCTTTTCACCCTTTGGAGTGTTGTTGGGCCACATTGTGTGTAAATAGGGATTGTTGGTAGATCCATCTAAGATTTCCATTATCGTTGATTTACCCCCTCCTACTTCAGTCAGATAGCTACGCACTGTGCTGGGACATACTGGATACTACAGGAAGTTCATTAAAGGATATGAAAAGATCACATCACCCATGGAGAATATTTTGAATAAATATTGTCAATTTCAATGGACAGAAGAATTCAAACAGAGCTTTGACACCTTAAAACAAAAAATGGTTACTGTGCCTATTCTGGTTTTCCCAGATTCGAGCAAGGAATTTAACATGCATGTCGATGAATCCTATATTGCATTAGGAGCTATGTTAGCACAAATAGGATCCAAAGACATTGATCATCTGTAAGCCTTTGCTAGTTAGAAGCTATCAACAACTGAGATAAATTACAACACTACTGAGAGAGAAGGGTTATCCATGGTGTATGCGCTGCAAAAGTTTCGCCACTACTTGATGGGCAGACACCTTAAAATGTTCACTGATCACTTTTCACTGAAATACTTAGTCAAAAAACCAGTGTTAGGGGGAAGGATATGCTAATGACTTCTGTTATTTCAAGAATATGATTTTGAAATTGTGGTAAAACCAGGAAGGATGAACAAGGTATCTAACCACTTATTGAGGTTGGAACATGGAGAGGAACCTACTAGCCTAGAGGATAAACTATCGGATGCAAAGTTGTTGGCCATTAGAAATATTTATGATCACTTCAAAGATATAGTTCAGTTCCTATCAACAGGAATAACACCTCGTGAATATATAGTCACCCAGAAGAAATAACTAGTAGTGCGCACTGCAGACTTTTCACTTATAGCTGGACAGTTGTATGAGATGGGACCTGATGAGATATTTAGGAGATGTGTTATGGAGGTAGAGCGACCATTGATCCTTGTAGAAGCTCATGAAGGCATCGCAGGAGGACACTATGCAGGGAAAGAAACAATGCAAAAGGTTCTTAGAGTTGGCCTCTGGTGGCCTACTTTACACAAAGATGATAAAGACTATTACCGAGCCTGCGATGTATGCCAAAGATTTGGGAAACCATCCAAAAGGGAAAGAATCCCTTTAGTACCGTAGCTAACCCTACAAGCCTTTGAGAAATGGGCCATTGACTTCGTGGGACCTATAAACCCACCAAGAAACCGCATAGGAGATAGATACATAATCACTGTGACAAAGTACTTGACAAGATGGGCCAAAGCAAGAGCGGTTAAGAACTGTAGTGCAACTACAGCTGTGTGCTCCATGTTTGATGATATCATAACCATGTTTGGATTCCCGAAGATCCTTATGAGCGATCAAGGTACACATTTTATTTATAAGACCTTTGAAGCTTTGACTAAGGAATTTGCAGTTCATCACCAGAAGAGCATGCCCTATCATCCACAAGCGAATGGGACAGTTGAATAGTTCAATAAGATCTTGGAGACAACACTGATGAAGATTTACAGTGTGAACAGGGATGACTGGGATTTGAGAGTACCAACAATGTTATGGGCCTATAGAACCACTTGTAAGAAGCTGAAAATGTAGACTTCCTTTAAGTTGGTTTATGGCCTAGAAATAGTTGTCCCCGTGGAATACTTAGTTCCTAGCCTAAGGATTGCAGCCTTCAAAAATATGGATGACACTGGCTCCATTCAAGAGAGGCTCACACAATTGGTTGAACTAGAAGAAGACATATTTATTGCAGGATATCACCAGCAGGTTCAGAAGGAAAGAGAAAAATCCTACCATGACAGACACATAAGGAAGAAGGCATTTAAGAAAGGTGATTTGGTACTGATATACGACAAAAAATTCATGAAGCATCCAAGAAAGTTCATGACTCATTGGCTTGGACCTTATGAGGTTGTCTACATTACAGAAGGAGGAGTTGCGCAACTAAATACTTTGAATGGAGAATGGAGGGAAGGTTGGGTGAATGGGAACCAGTTGAAATTGTACTATGACAACCAGCTACCTCGCATCTCTCAGTAAAAATAGAAGGATAAGGGTCTAGGTACCAGGTGCAGATGAAACTGGGTACCAGACACAGAAAAGACAGCTTGCACACAATGGGGAGAGAAAGATAAGAAAGCACAAACTATGTCACATAGTCTGGATTTGAAGTAAAACAGAACGATCAAATATGAAGTGCCTCAAGACGAGCCACAGGTGAGTGTTGGGGTCCTGTTGGCCCTTGGTTCTGGGAGTAAGAAAATATTAAGGAGGAAAAATTGGAACGCGAACTGCGCAGAAGGAAGGTCAGCTGAGATCAGGTTGAAGTGGTTAGAGAAGCAGAAAAGATGGAGCAAAGTCCAAGAAAGTAATTCGTTGGATGAGGAGATTAAGTATGACAGATCAACAAGGAAGAGGGATCGTGGATAACTCAGCAAGCAGAATAAGCCACCGTTGTATGCTTTGGATCACCTCGCGGGAAGGAAGGAAAGACAGAATGGCGAAGCCATGAAAATGTGGGTCAAGTTGACCTAGGGTTTTGGTATATAGGGTTTTGACAGCTAGGTCTCAGCCTAAGGATGTCAGTGAGCTATTTTAATGTATAAATAAAGGTCAAGAGGACCTGGGATAGGGGTTGGTGCTAGGTTGGTTGAGAGTTCATTGTTGATTGTGTGATCAAGTGAGTACTATTGTGTGAGAGAGAAGTGTTGTGTGTGAGGGCCTTCTGTATTGTAATATCTTCAGTTGGGTGAGAAGATCAACCCTACAGTTGGGTGCATAGGGAGAGGAGAGAAATCGAGAGGAGAAGAGAAGATCTTCTATCTAAGAGCGCAGATAAGAACTGTATGCTTCCATCTTAATATATCATAAAGCATAGTTTTGTGGATGTATCCCTAGGGAGAGGGTGAACCACGCATATCTTGTGTTATGTGTGATTGATGTTGTGTTCTCTGTCATTTGATATGCTGCTATTGTGATATTGTATTAGATCTGAAATATAACTTGTGTAGTAGGTTTAACGAAGATAAAGAATAACTAGGTGACTGTGTATTATTGCTGTGAATCCACTCTGCATTTCCTCTGGTTGTAGACACCTATGTCCCGCAACCCCCTATAGCTACTTCAGGTGAGACAACATCTGCATCGTAGGTGTTTCCAAAAGGGCTAGTAGTTAGGGATTTTTGGTGCATTAGGACAACACCAATTCCATTTCTTGAGGCATCACATTCCACAATAAAGGTTTTTGTGAAGTCTGGAGTGTTCAAGATAGGAGATTTGCACATCACCTCTTTAATTTGTTCAAAATATTTAGTTGCCTCTGGAGTCCATGAAAATGAATCCTTCTTAGTTAGTTTCATTAAAGGTTCTGCTATTCTTCCATAGTGTCGAACAAACTTGCGATAGTAACCTGTCAAACCCAAAAATCCTCTAAGATTCTTCAATGTTTTGGGAATCGGTTAGTCCATCATGGCCTTAATATTGTTAGGGTCTACCTTGACACCTTCATGAGATACAATATGACCCAA